>JAHZMW010001127.1:0-29124 GCA_027743745.1 Alloscopus bannaensis | reverse complement strand
GTGGAACATCTCAGAGGGTTGCTCTTTTCAATACATCCTCATTTGAATCTAATTACGCATATCCGTTCGAGATATGCAAATTCAAAAACAGGAAAAAACTTATCTAAAGCCCTTCGTATAATTAAACAGAAATAATTACCATGATGTGATGGGACAATCTTGAAAAACAACATACTGTAAAATTTCGATGAAAACTGACATGCGCAGCACATTAATGTGCATGTATTTACTTGTGCCTCTATAATTGGCGAGGTGAAATGTATATCTCATAATTAACCACTCATTTCAGATTATTCTGACCCAATAATTGGAACATTATTTTAAGCAACTACCTCAGTTTGCAAACATGCAACCTCTTAATTTGGCACATTCCTGACCACCATTCGGTGGTATTCTCTTGTATGCCAAACTTGGAACTGCGCAATTTGGTCCGCACGCAATTACTCCATTGTTATGCAATGAATTAAGCGGAGAAGTGCTTCATATTTACTGCTGCTAATGCGTATTTAAATTTTGAGTCATGAGTCATTCGTGGGTGAAGGTTAGTCGGAGGAAAGGAAATCGGCGTGTGATCATTTATCACTTTCGTTCCGTGAAAGTATATGCTTCACTTTGAACCTTGGACTGCTCACAGCTCGCAAGTGCAAGGATGTCTTGGAAAATGAAGAGGCGACTAGCAAAAATGTTTTAGAGATGGTGAAAGTCGAAAGAATGTGAAGGAAAACGTATTTTGTGTTTGGTCCGCTATTGCATAACTAATAATAAGAAAAATCATAGAATTTTGGCAGGAGGAAAGTGGTATTTTAGAAGCGATGTGCTCACAGTCTAAAGTACATTAGAGGACAAGAATCTTTCAGAGTTGAACAACAAAAGGACTTATACACTTATAAGAGTGTCTGCTTGGCACGGAAATCTCAATGCTGCTGCGTCGTTTCAAGGGACTTTGGACAGGCACGCCAGTTTTCGAAAAGACAAGGTCATGCAATTTCGAAAAATGCACTCCACGTTTCGTCTATCGTAATCTGCAATGTTTACATAGTGCGACTCAGTTCCAATTTGTTGAAGCGATATATCCTATAGCTCATATTATATATTCTGTTGGCAGTGTGTCAGCTTCCGTTTCCCAACATCTCATTCTTCGGGCGCACCCCCAGATCTCCTAAAATGTTTGTGAGCGCGTTATTTTTGGATACTTCCGACAGCTTCTCTGAGCAACATCATCGTACGATATCCCTACGTCAAATGGGCAAAGTTCACGGAAAAGTGGAGTGCCATTGGCTCCTCGACTGGGTGTGTGTACACCACCTTTGGACCTTCGGACTCAAGTGAAAGCGACAACAGTTTTTCATAATATTTCCCATTCCAAATTTTTCTGCGGTCTGTTTCCAAAACATTGAGACGAAAAAGTACTGCGTTTCGGAAAACTCGAACTTTGGTTGATGACGCAAGTGCTTACATCATACAGTGTGAGATATTTGACACAATAATCGTTTGGAGGGATGGAACTTAGCTGGGGGCTTTTGTAGTTACAGAGTCGCATGAAATACACAATTCGGCTATTTTTCTGAATATTTGGACGGAAAAAATAGTTTCAAAGCACTAAAAGTAGGACTTGTGTGTTCTGAAGTATTCAGAAAACATGAGAAACGCTTTATGTTTTTACGAGAAGCAAACGCTATGTATGAATACAAGACACGCGGAGAAAATTGGCTGTTACTATAATTTGGTAACATAAAAAATTAACGAAGATGGGGAGCGGTGACAGTATTGGAAATTGGAGCTACCAGGCATGTTATGGGTAATTCTGACTTGACCCGAATGTCAACTGACGAGCTGAATAATCGAAGGCAAAACTTTCACTATGGTTCAGCAAAATTCTGAGATCCATTCCTGAATGCATGTATGTATGTGTATTGTGTTTGCAATTGGCTTGTGTACATTATTTTTTTTTAAACTCTGAGCAGTTGCAATAACGTTCAGATGGACAAGTATGTTATTCGTCAAATTATCTCGACAACCTCGTCTGATTCACTGTTGTTACTTTTATAACTACGTCAATTAACTTTCTGAACATTGTCAGTGGATATATACCATTAAATGGTGCAACGATTAACTTTCAGTACAAATCTCCTTCAATTCTCCATCTCCATTCATTTGCTTCCGAATTCTCAGGAAAGCCTTTCCCTTGTGCATTGTTTGACGTATTCCAAAAAGAGTGCATAACTAAAGTGATGGAAAACACAACGTGCAACGGTGTTTGCTGCAGAACGAAAAGGTTCATAAAAATGTCACTATCTTCGACATCGGCTCGTTGTAGCCAACACTGTCCAAACGGATCGGGGCTGCTGGGAGACCTGCGAAAAAGCACAAGGAAGTTGGTTACTAGAAATAGCAATAAGGTAACGACATTTTTTTAGTTTTTGAAACTGTTGATTGTCCAAGGCTCATACGCATTTGTATTTCTGGGGTATACGTCTGGAAAGTGAAAGCTAAGAGTGAATGTGCCCCGACAAGGATTTAGAACTTGGCTTAGTCTTATGTGTAATGCCTGACTAAACTAAGATATCATGATAATACATGCACAAGACAACCAAGTTTATACAACCTGAAAAACTTCTGATTTGCATACTGGTTTCTTGTTTCTAATCACTATCAGTTTCATTCAAAGCGAATTGGTAGGATGAATGAGGACCCGTCAGAAATGTCAGGTTTATGCTCTACATGCTTCTGTAATGTCTACATCAGTGCATGCATAAAGGCACAACACGGCAGTACTCACCACATAAGCCGCAAAATCAGAATCTTTCCTTGATTTGAGCACTCTGCTATCAATAACGTTTTGTTGTGTCCCTCGCTAATGATCCAATGACAATCATTTGAAGGTCGTGCCATTGTCAAAGGTCTGTAACATTTTGCAATATACAAAAAAAATAATGTGACTAAAAGTTTATCTTGCAAGCGCTTTGCATCTGCTGAAGGACTGCTTTGTGACAATGTCTACTAGCACACCACAGGAAGCTCTGGTATAGTATGTAGTGCTGAAGAATTACTTTGATTTCAAACGCAAAAGCATAAAGCGTCTACTTTTTAAAAAAACGTTTAACCATCCCTTGCTGTTGTAGAAAATATTGTTTGATTAAAAATATGAGCATAGGTATTAAGTACATATATCGATAAGGATGCACCTACCTATTCAAAAGCAAATGCACACATTACGAGTACTGTCTCGTGCTCTATTCTAGTAATTGGTCCTACTAACCACGCAAACCAAGTCTCGTTTTAATTAAACAGTTTATGGGTTGCTAAAATCTAAATCACTCTGGCGCAGTCTCCCACTTTTTCATTATTATTACTCATCGTCATCACCGATTCAGTTTTGCGCCACATTTATCGCACATACTTAAATACTACCCACTTCATTACATGTGCATATTTAAGCTGTATACTTTAGGCGTAATTTCTCTTGACCTTGTTACATTAGACTCACAGCAAACTAACAGTCTCTTAGAAGCGTCTTGGCTGAATTACCAGGTTAGTACTAATTACATGGACGCATCTAGCGTTCTATAAAGTATCTAGTCACCAGACGCTGACTTAACCGGTTATTAGTGATGATGATGATGGTAATGAACTGAGCAAACAGTCTATGTAGAAGTCATGCCTGAAAGAACCGAAAATAGATATGAGTATGTTTGCATAGATAATACAAAGATGACAAGCCGATCAGCCAACCACGCAAAGTCTCACGGGATGACAAAGCACGAGGAAAAATATTTACATGCGAGTACGAGGAGAGATTTGTGTTCTATGCATCACTGTTGCCCGTAGCGTAATTCTCAGTATAGCATATAAATACATCTGATTTAGTACTTTTCGAAAAGAGTTACACTTACAGCACATCGACTGCATATGCGACACGGCAAAACCTATCTCCAGGAAAATCCCTCTCACAAAACATTGAAAAGTCATAAAAAACCCGATGCATACAAAAAATTGTTGTGCAATAAAAAAATCCCATAGTCGACAATGAAATCCTTAGTTTTACCAGGTAATCAGTGGTCAAAAATAGAAACCACGCTTATGGCTTTGTTCGTTTCTTCGAAGAACTCCGCGGAGCCTCATTTCCACTGAAGACTACAACGAAATGTTGCCGCTCAGGTGTCCTCGAAGCATCCGTTTTTACCCCTAAGATTCATCAATAATTTATTTGAGAATGCATATACCACTTATCACATATCCATGAAATATTCAATATTGTTTCGTCTATATAATTATGTGTCAACGGCCGTTTACAATTCAACTTATACTTCATCCATACACTTTGCAAAGGAACTACCAAAACTACATGATGCTTACCACGTCCACATGTACGAAAAGGCCACAATTATCAACTATAAAGCTCCTTGACACGTAACTCACATGGCTGTATGTATACCTCTTTTTACGACTTCTTTTTATGCAGGCGTTTCAAATGTTTATGCGTTTCCCTACTACCTCCTCCATTTAATGATTGAAAAGAACTGTCTGGTAATTGCTGATTAGTGTAGCGTTTTGTTAAAAGCATAATGAACACCCCACACTTTGAACATGCTTACACTTGTAAATTATAGGATTAAAAACGGCATGCTTTTTACTATATGCATTCACATATTACTCTCGTACCACAAGCTGGGTATCTCGTACGATGAAGTACGCATCGCAAAATGCCAAGATATACAGAGCAACCAAACTGACAGCTTCTAAACAAATTGTGACTCTAGAAAATTCATCCATGACGAGCTCCGAGTTAGATGAGCAGTCGTGGCACACAAATTGCATAAGCAAAGGTGCTCTTAATATTCCATTCTAAATAACGATAAGATAACAGAGCAGCGCATTATCTGTATCATTAATATATACAATGCTCTGCTCTGTCAATCATATAAAGCATAATCACTTAATAGTTGCAACAAGGCTCCTCCACTTTAGCACGAAGGAGCTCATCTCAGTAATTACAGCTTTTGCGTATTTGTAGTTTTGGTTGTGCAAGGGAGATGCAGAATAGTTACATTTTGCACTCCATCCATCCACCACGTCTCAATTCTGCAGTGCAGAAAAATGAGGTGAGGAGGGAGGTGAGAGAGAAAATGAGGAGCACTCCATTCATATAGCAAAAGCTTATTATTATATACTTGCACACGCACACATACACATCCTCTCGACTACTAGAATGAAAAAAAACTAGGTACACAACCCATCGCTTCTCATGCATACATCCATCCTCTAGATTTTTAATGGTTCCTTGAATGAGCCAAGAAAATTTGGGAAACACTACATAAAAAAAGTGGTCTTGCACAATCACCACCATACTATAGCATACTGTATGTATGCTGCATACATATCAGCATTTCTAAGACAAGGCTCTTTTGTGCTAATGCCAATGTACCTCCACACGATAACGTACGGAAGGACACGGTCTCTGAAATTCCGATTCCACTGCTTGACATCAAACCAACGACCACACACATTAGTGTGTATTCCTCCTGAGTTGTGTGTGCAATACACGGAATGATGTAGAGGGTTTTTTTCTTACTGCGTTTTTTTACCTGCTTCACATGTACACACATGTATATAAGAGAACTCGATGAGTTTGAGGTTGACTCGTACGATATGATGCTACGTCATCTCTCAGCTCACCTGTTGGCGAGACGGGTTGCAATTGGGTGGCCCAGAGTGGTGCGATGCTCATAAGCCAATGGGACGACAGCAGCAGTGTGATGATCGTCTGTTCCTCTTTCTCGCTTTACCAAGTACATAGACCCATAATAGTTTTTACTCTGAAAATCCATCTATAAAGCTTCTATAAACATTGCATTGGTATATTCGTCAGAGTTGTGAATACAAACCACACACATGCAACGACTATAATAGAGGAGGTTATATGTGTAAGCACATATATTGCGGTATAAGACGCTTGGAATTCCTCCCATTCAACTTTATATCTATACTTTTGACGATATACATACTAAAGTTGACTTTTTACACATTTCGTATGCATGTGCGTGCCTCTGTGTATGTCTCTTTTCCATCCTTTTTAATGGACTTTTTTACAAACAGTGCGGTGGTGTAGTATCAAGTAGAGTAAGGTCTCTTCTTTTTTATATACATCAAAGTAACGTCTGCAGTTATCTGTATTGTTAATTGTATTTACTATACACAACTCCTCACTACGCCGAATTGAGTCTGAAACGTTAAAGGAAAACGTTGGAGTATCATATCAAGTAGAGTGTGAGTCAGACCAATGATAAGTGGGAAAGTGGTGAGTTTTCTTTTTTCATTGTTTATATACACACTTATATGTATATGTCTTGTGCAAAATGTGAACTCACCGACATCACAAATGTGTGAGGTTAATCCTTTTAGTAGCCAATGTAAAAGGATTATATAGTGGATTGGAAATTGCAAACTTCATTTTACCAATATACTTATTTTTTTTGCTAATGCTTTGCTATATATGTAGTTAATATTGCATATAACGTTCTTTTTTAGCGTGCCGCATGCACTCTTTCTCTCTTAAAGACTTGAAAATTGTATGAAAAGGATATACACACCTTTTTAAAGAAGAATACCTACTTTTTGGCAGGTATATTGCATTCTCACTCTACTGGCTTATAAAGTTGAAAAAAAGTCTTGCGAATAGTGCCAGCGAAATAGATATTTTAGTATTATAGCAGAAAGTCGTAGAAGAGGTGAAGCCGTGAGATAAGCGTTTTGTCTTTTGTTTTGGTTGTGGTGTGTGTATTTCCCGAAAATAGAGGCGTACACATTTCCAAATGATCATTCGATCTTTTTTTTTCTTCGCAACAACTTCCTGTTCGACACACTGTGTTTTGACTGTTGACAGTATTCTTGCAGCTTTTGTGTTCAGGCATTTGTCTTACTGCTTTTAAGTACAAAGAACGAATTAAATTGAGAGGAGTACAAAAAAAATGTCAGTTTAAACTTTGGCTTCCGAGCTCTCCATTCATTGGGATTTGTTTGTGTGAAGTCTTGGTGAACTTTAGAATCGGGACGGCCACACACGGAGAGATAAGGAGCGTAAATATTATCATCTGGTTTGGAGTATAATCCGCTGACATAGTGAGCTGTGTCATCGATTCATCATTTCATTGAAGAGTGCAGCGACAGTAGTTGCTCACTTTAATCTTCGATGAACTGACGAAATCTGGTAGTTTTTGGTGTAAAGTTGAACTCTTGACTGTGAACTAAAACTAAGGGTGAAATTTGACTCGTAAGTTGAGAATTGTGCTTCGCCACAAGGTTTTTTGGAGACCCTCAGCTGTAATCGTCAGTGACCAAACATTTGCTCGTAAATAGGTATGTTCGTAAAGCCTTTGATTTGAATCTGATGAATTTTTTTGCGAGAATTTTGTGTTGAATGCATGATTTTTAGTAGAAGCGGTTTTTGCATGTTTATTTTTACGTGCGCAATGCTTTTATGAGTTGCAAATTCGGGAGAATTGGCTGACTGGTTCAGTTCCTGGCACCGGTGTTATGTTGATTGACATTTCACCACAGTTTTTTTGTTTACATTTTACTGCAGAGTAGATGAGATTTTGGTTTCTGTTTGAGTTGCCGCAATCTATGCAAAAAAGTGCTCATCATGACTTTTCTGCTTATCAGGCTATTACTGTTTTACACATGTATCCATCATCATCATACATGGCGTCCTTGTTGAATAAGAGCTCTCGAGAATTGCACATGAGTTTGCATATTTTTTCCGGCTGGACTTGTGAGTCTGCTTTTCACAGTGATCCGATGATAACCGACATCCATAAATACTTTTGAAGGCCTGCGATAAGCTGTGTAATGTTTGACTTAGTGCGAAAGGTAGTTGCGTCATTCTACTTAGTAGGTGATTTCCGCCGGCCTTAATTTGAGCTCACGTCCTAAAAATGCAGGGCATTTTCGCCATTTTCGGAGTCACAAGAATCTAAGGATGAGTGATAATATAATGTAGATATGAGGTGACCAAAGAGTTATATATTAACCATTTCAAGTGGGTTTAACAGGAATTCCCACAACTTCGGCACTTTCCGAGTGGTACACGTTGGCACAACCCAGTTTTATGTTGGAACACTTTATATCCACGCCTCTTGTGTCACACACACGGAAGGCTTGGTTGCCAGCTTGTATTAGTATGTTGACGACGGTATGAATGAGTAACGTTTGTTTACGTCCAACACCAGAAATACATGGTTATTTCATCGTTTCTTTTATTCATACCAGAATGACTCATCCTCATAAATGGTGTATGGAAAAGCATTTTTTACTTGCGACTTTGCAAATTGCGAGACCATAATATTTATATCATCTAGCCTACGTGGATTCCAGAAACATTTTTTGCTTATGCAAAGCTATGGAACTCTGAGAAGGTCATCGTAATCATCGCGGTGAGTGGATGCGAACTCGACTTTTTATGGAAAGTACACATGTGCTTCAAGTGGCGAACAGAAATACACATGGAAATTTCTAAATGTTGTTGAAAGTCATGGCGTTTTGGCATCATGCAGCCGTATTTAAATAAAGCATAAAGGAATGCCAACATCGTAGCCGTTGTTCTCACGCATTCCTCCACTTACGTGTTATAAAAGTCATCCGACACAGCGTCACAACAATTGGCGACCTGCGATTGGTCGATGTGATAGTCAGGCCTCTCGTCGAGGTAACAGCGTAAGGCATTATCCTCCTAAACAATATGTAGGTGAGATTATAAGATCTTGTAGCAGCGTTTATATGCAATCTTATGGGGAAGCACACACTGAAGCAATCGAGTGATTCAGCGTATTCTGCCTTTGTATTATTTGTGTGTGGCGTGTTTAGTTGGGATATACGTACGCTACCAAATACTAGCTCTCTCTGGTATGGTACATTATAAAAAACTGAACACACACAGGCACATGCCAGCGATGACGATGACGATGCTTTGTTTACGTTTGATAAAGATGCTCGTATGATTTTCATACAATATATATATGGCTTACGTGTTGAATTAGCTGTCTTTTTGTACGTGGACTTGTGCGAAAATCTCGTAAAGGTATAAACACGACCGCGATGTGAGTCCCCATCACAGTTGAACTCTAGATTGTCACTGGAGAAGAATTCTCCCAGAAAAGTATTTCTTTTGAGCTCTATAGAGCATTAGACAACGGATCAAGGCGTTATAGTAGTTCCACGAAATCCGATTACGATTAGATTAAAAACTCTGAGATTACACTGAAGATCAAAAGTAACAACTATCAGTTGTGGTGAAAAAAGATCACGCTAGTTCAGTGTGAAAGTTGGTTGTTTGAACATCAGCAAATGAGAACGTGAAGGAGTGTAATTGAGGATAATTTGGTGCAAAGGGTGGAAGTGATATAGGAGTAGTTTAATAAATTACAAGTTCAATTACGATCTTATCCTGCACATAAATGCGTGATAAATTCCAGAAGAGCCAAGACACTGTGCTTGGAAGATTGGGAAAGACGGAGAGTGGACTCACAGATAAGGTTTGCATTTTTACATCTTCTCATCAAACTTTCGATATTCTTTATCAATAAAAACTTCACTCTCTCTCTCTGCAATCACTGCTACATTTTTTCCTCTCGTGGGCTCCCTGTCGTAACTGTCAAAGTCCATGGAATGAGGCAAAGTTGAACTGAACTTTTGCAGAGTCAGAAAGCGAGCACATGGACTTGGGAAATCGTTTTTTAAGAAGGAGCACCTCTTTGACATGTTATCTGTTGGCAGCAGCTTTTTCCAGTTTCAGTAAATATGCACTTGTTAAGAGTGAGAGCATGATTTGAGCGCGTCACTAAAGTTTCGTGGGACGCGGTTTGGTGTTACGAGATTAAAGTACAGAAGGACAGGGTTAATATCTCGTTGACACTGAGCATCACCGAACCACCACCCCGGCAAAGCCAAGAGTCCACAGTGAAATATTTATATACTTGTGCACTCTTCAAAGATCTTAGGGAAAGGCGTCATAAAGATGTACTGCATAGGTTCATAATTACTAATTATCAGCATTCCTATATATCGTTTAGATGTCATTTTAAAATGCTTCACGATATGATGAGCATGAACCACTCGTGAATGCTTTCTAATGACGGGACAAAGTTTGGGAGAGTGTAAAGTACAGAGAGTTGTCTCCCAAAGACGAAGATGAAGAAATATATAGTCTGGGATTACCAAGCAATGTGCCAAAGTGTGGCAACCTATATTATTATAGTGTTGTCACTTCATCAGGTATATTTATTTTGTATGGGCAACACCTATACCGCTTATCTGGCACATGAGGTATAGTGGAACATGTTACAGTTCTTTTCTTTGCTCGTATAAATTTAGAAACCGGAGGACCAAGCCTCTGTAGTAAACAGCGAGCACTCGTTGTGTGAACACATTGCCTCCGCACAAACGCTAAACAAAGCTAGACAATACACAAGAGAAGAAGGAGAAGCTTGTAAGCAAATGGTGTGAAGGAAACTCTCGTACGATATTTCCAGTCACCAATACTAGACCGGTCGTGAAAACACTGACGTTTGCGCATGTGAACTTTTTTTCTTGGGAAATTGAGCAAAGTTTATAGATGCTCGTTTGAGCGAGTGCTCATTTTCACTTCGTTTTTGCTGCATTTTACTTTTAACAGTCTTTGAAAAAGTGAGGTGTTGTACTAGGCTCCGAGTGAAGACACAAGAAACATCACATATCTCATTGTCAGAGTAGGAAATTAATCTGTGATTTTAAAAGTTTTTAAAAATATATACATATCATCACATCACCTTTACGCAATCACAACAGGTAAGATTGAAAATTTCGTATGGAATATTTTACCAGACTTATTTGTTCCAAATTTTCGTGACGGGAAGAAGCGTGACGTTTTTCATAAATCTCAGTGAATACTTGCAAACACAGGAACTATGAAGCTAGCAAACTAGCAATCATCGAAATCATGTTCAGGATCGGTTTTACATTGTTTCATTCAATCACAAGTCATCTTCGTGAAGTACCTCATCACTCATGCAAATTTAATCCATTGATTATTTTGGTGGAGTGCCGTGTAGTCGGTCATAAATTCCAAACAAAATGGAAAAGAGGAAGCTGATAAGTTGGCTCGAGTGGTTCGGCTAGTGTTATTATAGGAAGAGTAGTACCAAGATTAGTTTGATAAGCAGACAAGTGGGTCCAAGCCTTGATTGCCTTTCATGATAATCTTTGTTCTTTTTTTGGTCACATTGACGGCGTAAGGCGTCACTACTCACCCTGAGAGCAAATTGCATGCTCTCTCCTTAGCTGCTACAATGAAGCGTAGGCATTTCCATGAATTATATAAAATGCACCTAATCAAAGTTGATTGCATTACTTAAACCCATCAGGCCACCTTTATTTCTCACGCGTTGTTGTGCCTCAATGATTACTTCACCCATGAAAAAAACCAAAGGAAACTTATCAACCCAAACATAGTATGTATATGTAAATTATTTTGTGTTTAGGGAGGATGTGTAAGTGTGCCTGTTTTGCTAGATTGAACTGTATCATAAAGGCAAGCACTAGTGAGTAATGCATACGTGCAAGATATTTTTGCGAGTTCTTGTGCGAAATCTCTGACGCTTGAATATATAAATACACACAAAAGTATTTAGATTCACTGATAGTTGGCCAGTTTGGCGTGGATTCATGCGTCTCGTGGTGCACATGTATCAAATCACACATTCTTTATACGACTTCCAAAGCAGTAGTAGTCACTGTATGGCACGATTTACTGTAGTCACCACGTCATACATATGCATCCGAATGGACACGCATGTTAGTTTGGCGTGTTTGCATATATCCACATCCAAGATGTGTGAAGTGCTCAACTGAATATGAAATGAGTAATGTGACTGTGGACAATCACTACTGCGTTTGTACGCGTGGCAGTGGCAGCATTGAATAGGAATATTAAGGTCGCGTGTTGGACATGTCACCGTCTTATGAATACATCTAAGCGAGCAACTGTTGTAAATACAGCACAGTTCTGGCTTTTGCAGCCTTTACCGAGTTTCATGTTGCGTCATCGCGCATCTTTCTTCAATGGAAGAGGATGGTGGTGATGTGATGTTATGTTTGATGAGTTCAGCTTAAAAATTCGTCGTACCATACGTCACAACACCATAAACATAAAAAGGCTTTAAGTTGGAGAAAAATCTTTGATGCGTCATATTATTGGCGCTGGGATCAAAACATAAACAGAATGAATCAATATATAGCTCTCTTTGTCACTGCCGCTCACTCATCGTCAATGTGAATGAGCATCGTATGATCATAGCGTAGTTCACTGTTTGAACTTGAACTTTTATGTGCTTTGTTCAGTTTTTCTTTCATTTGAAACTGTATACACACTTGCATGTTAGGTACTCTAACGATCATGAAGCTTTTTAGCTCTGCAATTGAGAACGTTTGCATGCACTTTGTGTTCATTTTTTGCCAGATTTTGTTTTAGTTGGCTGTATATTCATTGGCTTTAATTTTTCAAAACTACGTGATCTTACAAATCCACACACAATGACCATTTTTTAAATATTTTATTTCTGCAGCGTGGATGTTGGAGTCATCATGATGAGATTAGCATTATTAGGTAAAGAAAATTATGAAACTTTAGCAAATTACGCTGTGGTTATGCACATTAGTTTCCTTCAAAGCTGTATGCACTAACTAACTGTGTAGAGGATATGAAGAAATTAGGGGAAAATGTAGGCCAATCAGGACATCATGTTTCATGCAAAAAGGTGTAAGGTCCTATACATGCATTTGTACACATTTTAGTCTTATGGGTAGCATTTTGTCTTTCCGCGTTTCCTTCCTCAACTGTTTTGGCTAGAGTTTTTTTTGTGGGTGCGGGCTCCCGGCACTTCGTACGCTTGCGTTCGTCTTTCTCCGAACGAGCCGTGACCCTTTGCTTCGGACCGAACTGCACAGAGAACCGGTGGTGTGATGTAGTAGTGAAATATCTCACAACGGAATAATAAACCTCTTTGTGCCCGTTCTCTAGTGAAGCTAGACGTAATAGGAGCGAGGTTGAAAAGGGAGAATTTCAGCATTTACACACATAGTACTCACATCAATTCACCATTCCTCATTTAGTTACCTACGTAGAAAAGGAAGAATTTAAGAAAAAAACCGAGAGGGTTTTCTGTTCCATGTTTACCTGTTAAATTTGCCACAGAGTCACATAATATGCTTTGTTAGCACATACTGAGGGAGAGTAAGTATTATATTGCATGCACAGCAGTGAGGATAGTCCGAATTTATTCTCTTTTGTGGCATTTTAAGTTTTTCCTGCATGAAATTGATGGTTATGTGAGGAAAGAGAAAAAGAAAAGAAAATGTTGAGGATTTCGGGACCTTGAAAGCTAGATTCAAGAGTGGATGTCAAATCGAGCATTTAGCAATTATTTCACCACACATACTACTTAGATTGAGCCATGCCACTCAATTTGTACACTCCCGAATTTTCTGGTGGTAAATAACAACGAACACACCAGTTTCGAGAAGTTCAAGTTTGTGCATTGCGAAGGGAGAAGCGTATAATTTGCATCGTCTTTGTTAAAAATATTCACTCACGACACGCTCAAGAGTTACAGAGTTTGGTTGCGCAGCAAGATTTCATGTAAGGAAAACTAAATGTGTGCAAACATAACATCTTGACATGACAGACAGAGCAGTGAAGGCATTATCTGAGTGAGCATCACGCGTTGCACAACATAACATCAGCAGACATTGAATCCAGGTCCAAAGTTCATCCTATTTTCTCCGCATTTGCTGTCGGAGAGATCTTTTTTTATTTTTGCACATGCAATAAGCACAATAAATAGTCTTTAGTAGACAAGTGCAAAAATTCTTGACAGCATGCCACAGCCCATTAGAACGCATATATATGCCCACATTAATATTTTCAAATATGTTTAGTACAATGCATTCCTTTCCTCGACTGCTCAACGTCGATTGGATATGGTTCGATGTGCCTACTAATATGTCTAGACTCGATGAAGCAAAAATTTCTCTCATTTGCATTAACCTTTGAAACCAACTCAATCTGGTTTCTCGCCGTACGAGTGAGTGAACGGTTTCGTTTTTAATTTGGAATTTTGACCTAACATGGTTTGAGTTTGTCAACTGGAATCATGCGTGAGGGCCATGGTAAATGCGTGTAGTTTTAGCTTAATCCAAGGGAGGAAATGCATCATTTTATCAGGAGCACGCAGCAAATGCGTTGTTTTCAAACATGAATGATGATGAGAATCGTGTGCAAGATGATTGGAATGAACTTTGGTCAGCATAAATCCATGATTGACTGACAGAATCAAGTTTACTACGTTAGTTTTGACAAGAAAGTACAGAGGCTGCAATTTCTTGGAATGGGATATGAACCTAATTTGTTCATTCATTTGACATCAAGTACAGAGGGCATAGTACACTAGTTCGGTCGGAGTTTATCTGTACGTACGAAGTGCACGTTTATTAAAAGACATGAAGAAAAAAGGGTTTGCTTTAATGGTTTCAAATGACGTCCATTGAGCCTAATAAAACACTTTCATTGATCTAATGCCATGATGCTGCCTTCACACGCAGTAGTATCGTGTTTTCTTGATAAAAGGGAAACTTCCTTCGAATTAGATATATTTGTTTTCTGAGAAAGCGTTTTGTGAAGGGACAAGGCCAAGGTCTGGTTGTTTTCTTGAAGCTAAAGAATTCTTCCTATCGTGTAGCAGAGCTAGATTTGATGGGAGTATAGGATTTTAGAGAGTTTATGAAAAGTAGCTCCTGGTTCAAGGTTCAGTCCGATTTTGGCCGGATTACGGAGCTGGAGTGGCAATGTTGCAAGGGTCTTAAGGGGTTTAACGTGGGGTTTTACGTGCCATTTATCTAGAGGAATCTCCCTCAAAGTGAATCAAAATTTTTAAATATGTGCATAGAAATAAATGCATTGTACAACATACTTATTGTGTCGACATGTGTCACTATGAATTGCAGAAACTGCAACTGCACTGAATTCCAGAGAACTAGGCAATAATTTTTTATTTGATCTATTGTTTCAGGTTCACAACAAAATGCCGTCAATTTCGCAGATTGAGGAAGGACTCCCTGTCCTCACCAACTTTTCTTTACAACACAAGAAGAATGAGAACGAGCTCTTTCAAAATGGAATCAGTAACGGAATTCACAAGAAGCATCACGCAATGGAAAAATTTGAGAGTGACACGAATATAATTTTGTCGGAGAGGAATGGAAATCATTACACTAACGGAAACGGAGTCGCTTACAGCAATGGAAATGGAGCTGCTGTAGATCTTGCGAATGGAAACGGGTGTCATGATGAAACAGACAAGGTGAGCTCAAGTTCCAGTTTACGGTTTCGATGCATCTGCATGTATCATATCATATTTGCTTTTGCCTGAACCATGACAATTGAGGAGTAAATGTCAAATGAATGTGTTGTTAAAACTGCAATGATCATGTCTTGTACAGGTTGGAATTTTAAAGAGAGAACCTTTGAGAAACGGCATGGCGAATGGACTTCATGTGTCTCCTCTTGAGAAACCCAGCATTAATGCATCTGCCCCCAACAAACAATCCGTCCCAATCACCACAGAGGATGACCCCAGCATTGCTTGGAAGAAGGACGGACACGTATACGACAAAGGTATGGTATTATACTTTTATATAAGTCGATTGTTATTGGTTAAATTTTAGACTGGTTGATTGCATGTTGCATTTTGCAAACATATTGCTAGTAATAGGCAATGGATGTCGTTTGCGTGCAATATTGGAGTTAGATTTTGTAATTTTTTTGTAACAAGTGAGGCAGAATTGAGTGGAAGTATGCAAGCAAAGCAAATTCAGAAGGATTTGTTGAAAGAAATTGTGTTCCAGAGAAGGTCTTCAACTGCATGTACACGGTCTACTTGGTGAACTAATAAGAACTGATGAACTGATAAATGTAGGTTTCTGTGCAATTGCAAGTCCTTCCTTGACCATTTTACATCAACTTCAATTACTGACTCTGTTGGCCACAAATGAGCAGTCAAATGTATACAACTAGTTTACTGTAGTTGGTGGTATGGGTGCACCTTTGCCCACAGACGTTGTAAAAGCACACTCACTTACCAGTGTCATGGCTAACAATATTGCTCAAACTCATCCAATGGCAAACATGTCGGCCTTGTGCCAACTTTCGCTGGTCATGCATGCATCGATAGAATACGCTTCCATTGACGCATCCATTGCCCGGTGTATGTATATGCCCAAGTGTGCAAAGTCTGTTGTATGTATGGAAGTTAAATAATTTGTTGTTTTTTATACGTAATAAAATCAAAGTATTAACTATTTCAATTTTTCTATATTATAGGACCGGATCAGATTTTGCCAACTTCTGCAATTTACACATGGCACCCTGATGGAGCGGTCAAAATTAGCAAATTGGGAAATGGTGAAGCGTCGGATATGGCTCCAATGTCTGTTCCTGCGCTTTTGCAGCGGGCTGCACACAGGGCTCCAGAAAGAATGGCTTTGTCCGTGAAAAGGAATGGTGAATGGCAAAAGTGGACATACAAGTAAGCATGACTTTCACATTATTTGGTTCGTTGATGGTGTGATGGGATTTACCAATATATTGCCCAATTCATTTGATTAATTTATGTTTATTTTGTTGGACTTTCCAGGCAATACTTGAAGGATGTTCGCACTGCAGCTAAGGGGTTCATTGCTTTAGGCCTTGAAAGATTTCATTCCGTTGGAATTTTGGGATTCAATAGTCCAGAATGGTTTATTTCCGATTTAGCCGCAATTTTTGCTGGGTAGGTTTTTCTATTTTTCTTGAAAGAGAGAGAGAAAGACAATGTGACTTGAACATTTTTAAAGATTGATTAATTAAGATGAGTATTATTAACTCTATTTGTATTTTGTAAACATTGCAGTGGTTTTGCTGCTGGCATTTACACAACGAATTCTCCGGAGGCTTGTGCATTTGTCGCAAAGGACAGCAAAGCCAACGTCTTCGTTGTTGAAGATGAAAAGCAGTTGGAGAAGGTGCTGAAATTTCGCAATGAACTTCCCCATTTGAAAGCCATTATCCAATACACCGGAGAACCCAAGGAAGAAGGTGTTTACAGCTGGTCCAAGTTAATGATGCTGGGATCCCAACAACCAGACAGCATTCTTGACGAGCGTCTGAAGCAGATTGCTATTAACCAGTGCTGCACCTTGATTTACACATCAGGAACAACCGGAAATCCCAAGGGTGTCATGCTTTCCCATGATAATATGACCTGGTTGGCTCATGTCAACTCTCGCCTCTGCAACTTCAGAGATTTTGTCGAGGAATATATCAGTTTCCTACCTCTTAGTCATGTGGCCGCTCAAATGGCCGATCTTTATTGTCCCTTGACCTGCTCGGCGTCCGTTTACTTTGCTGACAAGAACGCCCTCAAGGGGAGCTTGATTGACACAATGCGTGAAATTAAACCCACGAAATTCTTGGCAGTTCCACGTGTTTGGGAAAAGATGTATGAGAAGATGCAGGACATTGGCAGGAGCACAACTGGAGTCAAGAAAATGATCGCAACCTGGGCAAAGGCTAAGGGACTTGAGTACAACATGAAGCGTATGAAGGGCGTTGAAAATCCAGAGACATTGGGCTTCAAGATTGCGAACAAGCTGATTTTGTCAAAAATCCGAGATGCCTTGGGACTGACCCGTTGTGACCTCCACTTGTCTGGTGCTGCTCCAATCAACCCAGAAATTCTTAGATACTTCTGGTCCCTCAACATTGTCGTTACCGTAAATATTTTTTCTCACCGAGTATCCATTTTTTCCATAATCCAAATTTAAAAACAATAGCAGCTCATGAATATCAATTGGTTTATTCTTCTTAGACTGATGTTGATAAAGAAACTCAAGAACCTCTTGACACGTTGCTCCCGTTCACGAGAGACTGGATGAAAAAGAATGGCGACTGCGACGTTACCACAGTCCAAGACGTAATGAAGGAAATTTATGAGAAGAAGAACCAGAAACTGATTTCAGCCATCCAAGCTGGAATTGACGCAGCTAACAAGAAGGCCATTTCACAAGCACAAAAGGTTCAAAAGTGGCATCTTCTCCCAAAAGACTTTTCCATTCCGGGCGGTGAATTCGGTAAGTGACAAAAGTTTATGGCAGAGACACGTCAGTTTCAAGATCATTTTCCTGATATTCTCCAGGTACTTATTATGTGTTTTTTTGTTATTTCTTATTACAGGCCCTACTCTCAAACTGAAGAGACAAACGGTAGTAGAGAAATACCAGACGGTCATTGATGAGCTCTACAACGTATAAGATTACTATACACATAGTTAATTATTAGGAATCTCGTTATTTAAATTTTCAGTTTAGCTAGCCATGTAAGATGTACGTTTTTCGGGCAAGTTAAATGAATATTTGTACAGCTCGTGTATGTTAATGTATAGATGATTATTATATACTTCAGTACAGGGAATGAAAAGGATATTTATTGTGATGCTAAGATTAACTGCCTGAGTCAAGCTAGAAGGTACAAGTCAGGGCTGGAAGAGTTAGATTAATATTCCTGTTGTGCAACATACATCATTTGCTTTAAAGTCTCACCGGTACACAAGATCGTTTTGTTATACATTC
Source organism: Alloscopus bannaensis (assembly GCA_027743745.1). Classification (NCBI taxonomy): domain Eukaryota; kingdom Metazoa; phylum Arthropoda; class Collembola; order Entomobryomorpha; family Entomobryidae; genus Alloscopus; species Alloscopus bannaensis. The sequence goes on along the minus strand of JAHZMW010001127.1, from coordinate 10,431 downwards.
ACTTCGTTCGCTTGTACATTTGCTTATATTCAGAAGACTCGGTAATGTCCACCCACGCGACACAAATGCAATATTTGTTTTGTCGAACTGATGCAAAGCAGCCTTGCACTGTATATTTAAATAGCTGAAATCTCAAGGTCAGGTCAGGTAGTTTATTTCCAGCTAAAATCCAAAACGGGCGGATACTTGATAAAACTTCATGTGGCAATACGCGCATCGTATTACTTTACTAGTTACATTTTTTTAGAAACAGGGTTATTATTACTGTCAGCGATTTTGAATGTTGTGGTTTGACCAGATTACTACTACAATCCACTCGTCGGCTCTCGAGTGGGAACGGACTTAGTATTTGGACTTTTACTTTTTCTGTATTCGTTGTCACGTTATGTACAACAACTCAACCACAACTTGCCAATACTACTGTAGTTGATTCACATACATGCGTTTTCGTATATTCGCAAACCTAGCGCAAGTTGCTACAATGTCCTTGAAAAGTACTTAAAATATTTAATTCATGCAGGTAAAATATTCGTAGAAATCGTGTAAAAATTGTAAAATACCTCTTTGAAAAGGTACAGTGCAGTGATATTGTAGTCACATCATTATATATTTATCATATTGCAAAATATTACTTAAAACATTGTATTTTTCTTTCTGTCTTTTTTGTGCTATAATACAGTTAAAATCGAATTTCTGAGGATTTGAAGAATCAGTAATAAAACAGAATTAAATGAATCTTACAATTTTATTCTATGAGCATTTATTCTCATCTTAATGGATGTATCTCCCAGAGCGTTACGCTTACAAAATGCAACTATGTACCAATACACGTATTTGTATTGCACGTTTACACCCGTTGGGGCTTTTAAATGAAGTTGCGAGCATGTAGAATGGGCAAACGTCATAAGTTTTTGCGATCTCGAAGTTTGACTCATATTCATTGAGATATCGCTTTTCTAATTCGCAAGCACGGTAATCCAAAAACAACACTCATACCATGTAGGTGTTGTGGCAGGTTTTTCGGCAAAGCTACCTAATCAAAGCCGTTGAAAAAAACTTAATTTCATGCCACGCCATGATATGTACAACATCTTCACATTTCAGCTCTGGAACCTTGAAGCCCTTAGGAACAATGCGCAACGTAGGTTACTGTGGTGCAACACCCAACACAGGAATATGATCCTTACACTTCTAAATGAAAACATTTCAAACGTTTTGTACTCGAAGCATTTTTTCGATTTCCAAAATGATATTCCGTCTTCAGTCATTATTCCATTTTACCAGACCCATTAGGTTAGAATTTATCAACCCACACCCTACCCAATCAAATTTTTTGAAATCGCGTTCTTCAAAATTTGCAAGTACACTACGATTCGTTCTGTAACTAATTTTTGTAAGGGTGTTGCAAGTGCTGCATTTGGCTATCTTACAATGCCCATTTCACCCCTCCGACCTGTATTACAAGGACTCTCTAAATCACAACTACGAAGAACGAGGTCATTACTGCTTTCATTGTCGCGTAATAAGCATGGAGCAACTTCAACTAACAACAATTCGACCAGAAAACTTTCCACCTTCTCGCATAAAAATTCCGAACAAGAACCAGGAGTCAACAACCACAACCCCTGGATTGAAGGCAGGTCTCAGGATTGCACATCTTCAGGATCCGTAGATAAGGAGCAACCCGTCCAACCTTTCGGTTGTCTTTTCAGAAATGAAGACAAGTCTTCGTACAACCATGGAATCATGCATCGGCATCGTGTACGTTTCCAAACCACGAGATAAGCTTCATTATAACAGAGCCATTAATTAAAATGCTTCTGGCGACAATAATGTCTTCTCCATCCTTCTCATACTAATAATATACAGATTTTTCGGAAAAAATCGCTACACTTGCCTGGTTGTTCATTTCACACGTCTGCGCCTTGCTATACGGACGCCAAAACGCCGCCGGATCAAGATCCCAGTCTGGAATGGAAAAGAAGTGGCAAGGAATTCAACGACGGTCCTGATCAGTGGCTCCCTTCCAAAGCAATGTATACGTGGGATGCCGAGGGAGCGGTGAGAATGAGCCCATTTGGACCAGAAGAATTTCGAAACCTTCCAGCCATCTCCGTGCCCACCTTTTTCCGTACGAATGTCGAAAGGAAGCCTGACCATTTGGCGCTCAGTGTTAAACGAGACGGAAGCTGGCAACGGTGGACCTACGGTGAGTATTACGAGGACACAAGGAAGGCGGCCAAAGGATTCATCGCCCTCGGTCTGGAAAGATTGCAAGGATGCTGCATCCTGGGGTTTAACAGTCCCGAATGGTTCATGGCAAACTTGGGAGCAATTATGGCCGGAGGGATCCCTTCCGGAATATATACAACGAATTCTCCTCAGTCGACCGCTTTCGTCGCGCAGGACAGCAAGGCAAACATTTTCGTGGTGGAGGATGAGCAACAACTTGCGAAGGTCCTTCAGCACAAAAACACGCTTCCTGACCTCAGAGCCATCATCCAGTACAAAGGAAGGCCCACCTGCGAGTCTGTCTTGAGTTGGCAACAGCTCATGGATCTGGGGGCGAAGCAGTCCGACGATGAACTCAACAAGAGACTGAAGCAAATCGCGGTGAATCAATGTGCGACCCTCATTTACACTTCGGGAACCACCGGAAACCCCAAAGGAGTCATGCTCTCTCACGACAATCTCGCTTGGCTCGGCCGTGTGAGTTCGGACTTCAGCAGATCTGTCGACATGAGTGAAGAGCTCGTGAGTTACCTGCCGCTGAGTCACGTTGCCGCCCAAATGGCTGACATTTACATCCCGATTTCGAAACTGGGATCGGTCTACTTTGCGGATCCCAATGCCCTTCGAGGGACACTCGTCAACACGCTTCGCGAAGTGCAGCCCACGAAATTCATGGCGGTGCCCAGGGTTTGGGAAAAGATGTATGAGGAGATGATGAAAGTAGGAAGGACGACAACAGGAGTCAAATTGAAGCTGGCGACATGGGCCAAGGAACAAGGAAGAATGCACAATGAGAAGCGTTACATCAACAGAGAGTCAGACTCGGAATCACTCCAATTCAAACTGGCTAAAGCTTTGGTGCTGAATAGAGTGCGACAGGCACTTGGTCTGGGTAGGAGCACGTTGACAGTATCTGCAGCCGCCCCAATCAGCATGGACTACCTGGAATACTTCATGTCTCTGAATATCATCATTACCGAAGCCTACGGTCTCAGTGAGACATCAGGTCCTCATTGCATGGGTGTGGAATGTGACGGAAAGGTCAGGTTCGGGAGCATTGGACCTGCAGTTGAAGGTACTGCCAGCAAACTGGACAAACCAGGAGCGGATGGACAAGGAGAGCTTTGCCTGGCTGGAAGACACGTTTTCATGGGCTACCTCAACAGAGAGGAGACAACAAAGGGGGCCATTGACAAAGACGGGTGGTTCCATACCGAGGATTTGGCCAGAATTGACAAGGACGGGTTTATCTTCATCACTGGACGACTCAAAGAGCTTCTCATTACTGCAGGAGGTGAAAACGTTGCTCCAGTGCCAATCGAGGATAATGTCAAGCATGCCTTACCATTTTTGAGCAACGCTTTTCTTCTGGGCGATCAACTGAAATTTTTAGCCGTGCTTCTCACACTAAAGGTAAACAATTATTACTGCATTATTGAAAGCACAGATATGTAGATAATATTTGGTAAACTAATGCTTGAAATGCTGGTTCCAGTCTGAAATGAATCCAGAGACTCAAGAGCCCATGGACAAGTTGCAGGCTGCAACCAAGGAGTGGGTGGAGAAACATGGTCACTGTGTGGTGAACACAGTTAGTGATGTTAGGGATCAAATATACGTGAAGAAGAACAAACAGGTCTGCACCGATGCACAAAAATCAGTCCTGTATTTTTGTAAAATTGAATAATAGGTTGTTCATTTTAGAATTTAAAAACAAACTTTTAACACATTTGCAGTTAATTGCTGCAATTGAAGCCGGGATCAGCTTAGCCAACACCAGGGCACCATCCAGAGCTCAGAAGGTTCAGAAATGGTAGGAGTGGGTGGAGAAACATGGTCACTGTGTGGTGAACACAGTTAGTGATGTTAGGGATCAAATATACGTGAAGAAGAACAAACAGGTCTGCACCGATGCACACAAAAATCAGTCTTGTATTTCTGTAAAATTGGATAATAGGTTGTTCATTTTGGATTTAAAAACAAACTATAAACACATTTGCAGTTAATTGCTGCAATTGAAGCCGGGATCAGCTTAGCCAACACCAGGGCACCATCCAGAGCTCAGAAGGTTCAGAAATGGTATATCCTACCGAAGGACTTTTCTATTCCCGGTGGAGAGCTTGGTACATACTTATTAATCATACGGATACATAATAAAGTCAACACTCAGCTATATATAGAAGGGAACCAAAATCCATAATGCTTTTTTTTTAATTCAGGCCCCACACTCAAACTGAAGAGAAAAATTGTTGTGGACAAATATAAGGACACTATCGACGAAATCTATACGGTAATTCTATACATGTGCCAATACTATTTACTCGTCGTTACACAGTAACGCTATAATGTAATATTACATATTACTTTAGGATTCGTTCGATCCAAACTCTTCCGGTGCTCTTGGATAAAATGCCAGATCAGTCACTCTTTCTTGAGCTTTGTTCCCGCATTCCTTTTCGACAATTTGTTCCCAGACAAATTATAAAAATTGTGCCAATCGTAACTTTTACAAACTATCCATGTAAACTGTATGCGCACGCAATAAAAGTAGTAATGACATCGAAAAATGCTGTTGAGTGCATTTTTTAAACAGAAACAGTAATGCAACAGCGGTAACGCCAGCATGGCAATAGATTGTATGCATCATTCGACAATATATAGTTCTTAAGTTAAGTTGACACTTGTCAGGTTAATGATTCAGCTACCGTCACCTCACATGGCTCACGCTTTCCTTTGTAAGAGTTCGTCAGGCTCGTCTGTTTTACAGATCATGAAGAAAGTGATCTTGTGCTTGGAATCTCTTTTTAAAAAATCTCATCTCCGCTCTAGCAGAGCATGTTAGTTTGAGAGCTCCCAAAACTTGAGTCATCAAAGCCATGCATCGTCTCTTTCTCAGGGAGCCATCAAGGCAAGTTTTTTTTTGTAAATGATAATGCACAAGTAGATCCCGTTCGATGAAAGCCAATTCTGGGAAACAGGAATCACTACACTTTCCCATCGCAAAATGACTCTTTTGAGATTCTACTTACCCTACGGAAAGGTCTCCTCTTCAGGGAGATGATAATACTGATAATATCTGTTTTAATGTGTAGTAATCATGAATGGGAGAGCTAGACACTAGGCGTAACGCGCTCGCAAGAGGATGAGACGAGGTGGAAAAAATCTGTAGGAACAAGAAGATTTCTAAACGACCAGCGCAGCGACATGGTTCGCGTGAGCTGAGCACACAGCACATAAAACCAGGAAGAGAATGAGCCCGAAATAAGAGGAGCTCTCCCTCCATTAAGGCCAGTGATCAGAAACCATAATGTACAAAGTATTCCCCCTTCATAGGTCATAATACTTTTCCTCCTTTCAAGGGGAATAAAACGCAGGGAATTGCCTCTTCTTCGCGAGTGCTACACTTTTAATGGCTATCGGACATTGGAATCATTTAAAGTGTTACATTTTGTCGGAAACTTTCGCAATTTTCAACTTTTTTAGAGGGTGACTTTTTGCACATAAATTTAACACGATATGGACACAATATACCATTTCAGTTTGCCTTCTCTCTTTTTCTCCTTTGTTTCCAGTCTTCCCTCTCTTCCCTGTGCCTTTTAATTTTAGAGAAAAGGTGTTTGAGAGAAAAGCTCTTGGAATTCCGACTTCTTCCCCATTCACCGGATTCCAATTCTTCAACAAACTTTTTATTGATATGTACAAAACAAGAGAATCAAATAAATAATGGCTTAGAGTAAACTTAATTAGATACACAGCATAAATTTACACTGAATGAAAGGGGGAATGAGGGAACATCATCAAAGCATTCCCGTCAGTCGTCCACTAGTTCCTGCCAAAGGCCCTGTTGTGAAGTAGTTCATCTCCGTGAAAGCATTCACGTATAGACCTCTTGGGGGTCGATAAGACCTGTCCCCGGACTCGACAAAACTCGACTCCATACATATCCTCGACCACCGGTCACCCTTCCCTGTGCCGTAATAACTGCCCAGAATTGTTTTCAGGATTGGGTTGTCTCGATTACTCATCCTAAAGTCAAAATGTGGAAACAATTAAATTATTTTATTACTATTATTACACAGAGCTCATACAGAGCTCACTCATATGTAAAAAATGCTAATAGCAAGGCAGTCCTATATACCAGATTTGCCGAAGTGGGTACAAAAAGTCTTGAGTGTACAAGGCATAAAATCGGGCAGAAATCAGAGGGATCTTGGTCTCGTAATTTGGCATGCAAATTCCCAGCACAGTGGCAAATATCCTCCAGTTCATGTCAACGGCCCAGTTGAATGCGTACTCGAGATCGGCCTTCTCTTGCATGAACAAGTCCTCTACGTCGTAATGCATGTCGGTTTTGTTGTTCCGGAAGAATTTTCGAAAGGATATATAGACTGGTCTGTCGCCCTCCTGTTCCAGCCAATTATTATGGTCATAGCAAATTCACGATATTCAATATGATTTTATAGAGAAGCGGGTACGCTTATAACGGATATAATTAATGTCTCTGACTTCATTGTGCCAAAATTCCATGGGTGAGGTTCTGCTAGCGCAATCCTCAAGTGCTGAGATAATTATTTCCCAAAATGGATCCTTTGGTCTCAAATCTCCCTTGTACTCATTTGTGTAGTTCATATCCTGATAAGTTTTGTTATAGACGGTCATCTGATACTTGTGATTCGCTACTTTCAGTCGAGTCCCATTTATAGGATCGTCAAGTCCGGTTCCCAGTGGTTGAGCTGGAAAATAAATGATTTGGATCTTTTCGTAGGTCAATTAATTAAAATGATACCAGGAGTAGTACTGTATGCGAATTTTGGTACTCTTCAAGTATCCTCTGATGATTCGATTGATTGCAATCGCGAACTCGTCACTGATGTATGGACAAGCATTCTTAAAGACAGACTCCAGCAAGTCGAGCACCTTTTGTCGCCATTCATGCGGATGAATCGAAGGGTGCACCTTTGCCCATTCGACATTTCAACAGTTCGCAGGCACGCACTGCTTTCGGTTTGATTGCTTTGCATGTTTCTAATAATAAAATAGTAAGGAATGTTTTTATAATGGGGTCAAATTTTTTTTACTAATGTGCCTGGTGAGGTGAACGGACCTGTAAGGGTGGTCAGCTCAAAGCATGCTTTTCCATTAGAATTAGGAGTAGTGGAAGCAGCAGGAGCTCCAGCTGCAGCGGCACCTCCTCCAGCGTCTGCAATCACTATCTCCGTGTCTACAAAGTATCTATCGAACGGGTTGGCGATAAGTGTCTGTCCTATCGGCATTCTCGACTTCTCAACCTGTTTAACGGCGGTTTCTAGGTCGGTGNGCTGCAGCGGCACCTCCTCCAGCGTCTGCAATCACTATCTCCGTGTCTACAAAGTATCTATCGAACGGGTTGGCGATAAGTGTCTGTCCTATCGGCATTCTCGACTTCTCAACCTGTTTAACGGCGGTTTCTAGGTCGGTGAGAGCCTTTTTCAGTAGTCCCTTATAAACTCGGTGTCTTGTGTATAATGTCTCCGCAGTGGCTATTAGCGGTCCGAGAGCTGCACTGTGTTCCCGCAGTTGTTTGTGATACTCTTTGGTGAGGTTGGTGAAATTAGCGTTTTGTATTATGAACTTGGGATCGTAGGCTTCGTAGCGATGATCCCACTTGCTTTCTGACAGCGATTTCAAACTGTCATGATACAAATGTGCGGTTACATTGGGACTCTTTGCTCCAGTGGTACCAGCAGGATCTTTTGACATCATGTCGTAAACCGCATTCCAAGCTTCGATTAGTTTGAGTTGCAAATCTATCAGATAACTGTAAGGAAACATGCCACTTTAGTTTTTTTTAAATCGTCAAAAAAGTCAGTATTATGGATTGGATTTATTTTACTTGTGAATGTCTTTGTATGTTTGCAGTAGGGGCCAAAGGCTAAGTTTGATTTTTTGTTCATTCAGGGCCGCTTCAGCCTTGACTATATCCTCCTGTTTGGGTGGACTAACCGCTTTGGCCGCGTCTAAGGCCTCTGAAGCTTTCTTGACTTCCTCAGCAATGGTTTTGTAGGTCGGCTCCGGCTTTTTCCAGTCGTCATCGGCGTAGGTTTTTGAACGTTTTTCAGGTTTAGCCGCAGCATCCCCCGGTACCGCCCATGCAGGCAACATTTCTGCGCCCCAGAAAGTGTGGGTGGCATCAGGGACAAGGGTTTTATCTTCATCCACTTCGAAGAGTGTCTTGTTGTTTACCAGTCCTTTTATGTCTTCAATTATAAGCTGTTGCTCCACATTGAAGTCAGGATATGAGAGGCAGCCAACGAATCGCATTTTTCGATCGTTTAGTAGCAGCGCGTACACCTCGTCAGCGACCTGGGCTAGTTTGGGGTCTGGAGGTGTGCCAACTTTGGACGCTCTGAAACGGGGATTGATGAGTGAACCCATTTCATTTTTGACGTTTGTTCTGCTTATCGGAACCCCTTCCTCGTCGAAACCACTCTTTTTCTCGGCCACCATTTTCTCGTCTGAAGCTAAAGTGATGATGCTCTTTTGTCCCAACTTTCGTTGGGAATCCAATTGACAGAAAATTGGCGGTTTTTCAGTCGGGCCCGTCGGTGTTGCTGGAGCGGGTGCTGCACCTGCGGCCGCTGCAGCGGCGCCTGGTTCCTTGAGTCGTATCCGCAGTCTTGCTCGTTCAACCCCTTTCTCAATCAGACATTCTCCATCAGCCCCAATCATGAGTAGTGAGGTGATATTAATATATTTTCCGTAAGCCACGTCAAAAGTGGGTGCAACAAACATTTGCAGAGCGGGTCGACGATAGTCTTTGGGATGGCCAATCAGGAGAATGGACATCAACTAAAAGGTTGGCGAACACAACTTACCCTAAGCTGTTTTATGTGTTAGCAAGAATATTTCATGCAAATAGTCAATCTGTTTCAACGGTTTTTGTTACTCACGTTTCGCCGGGGCTGATCAATGCCAATACCTGTGCAACTTGGATTATACAATTGACAATGATGAGGGGCCCAGTGGAGTTCGCCACGCTCAAATACTTCGCCCATACCTTTAGTTTTTGTGTAGTACAGCATTACCCTGAGAATTGTAGACCATTATTAAGTAGCGCCAGGCTCGTCGAAGACAAAAAGATTTGTTCAACCCAAAGAATAGTTATGGCCGTACAATCCGTTAGTGCACACGTAAATATCCTGGAGTCCATTGACATCAATAAAGCCCGGACCTCTGTCTCTGAGCAGAACTCCATGTCGCCCCTTTTGGAATACTCGGACATACGGAGTGAATACTGTTTCCTCCGTGCAAAACGGGTCCCACTGAGACACGGCACTTGCAATACTTGTGAAGACGCACAGGTTGGCTATGATTAAAATCACTGTTTTTTGACCAAGTGTGAGGCAACCCATTTTTCAACGGAATTCCTTTCCCTTATCATGAAGATATTCACAGAAGTAGTTGAAAAATATTTCCAAAATTTTTATGTATATATATACGCTTACAGATGGTCGTTATGCTCTGAAACGTTGTTGTTTGTTACTCGATTACGTAACATTATCCATTGAACTGTTATAACAAAAGTCATTTTGCATTCACAACATCTTAATAAGAAGCGAAATCCATTGCATCTCTTCACAATGATACCTTTGTGCATTATCTTTGGCTAAAATGTATCGGACCATGAATAAGCACAATGGAATTAATGGTTTTGGATCGTCTTTCTTTAACTCCTGATAAACAGTAATATATATTACTAAACGTTTGAAATGTTGCTTACTCTTTTGGCAAACAATTTTCTAAAAGCACATTATGAAATGCTAAGTATTTTACTAGTCAAGGTTGTGTGATTGTCGATTAGACAATAAATTATGCCATGCGGATGAACATACTTAGGCACCTAAGTACATAAAAGCAAAGCGGAGGTCCCATAGAACTAATTACGAAATTTGACATATAGTTTTGTTGAATCCGTTGGGATTACTTACTGCGATATTTCAAAAAACGGTTTATATAAATATAAGTTTATATACGATGCATGACTCTCTTTCTTCGCTTTTTAGTTTATTGCATTCTAAAAGGTCTCTGTGCATTTGCTGCACACGGATCAAACTTCACCACCTGAAACTTGGAGAATTTCATGAAACCACAATATCAATGAGGTAGAAAACCTACTGTTACACGAGCTAATTATTCAAATTAAATACTTGCACATTGTGC
>JAHZMW010001126.1:0-17055 GCA_027743745.1 Alloscopus bannaensis | reverse complement strand
AGTTGGATTCGAGTATATCGGTTAAAACATAAAACATGTCCAAATGATTCTTTAGTTATTATATCATACGAAATTAGAATAATTGCCAGCTCTGAAAATGACTATACGGTTGAGTAATCACAATTTTTGCAGGTGCTCACACACACCGCGATTATTCTGATCTTGTAGTTGACGGTTTAATACGAAAAACGTGATTTCTCGCTACATAAACATTTAAGGTGGCGGAGCAACTAGCGAGTTAGCATATATCACTGACAATTTGTAATTTTGTACAAAGGGTCCAAAGTTTGGACTCCAAAACAGTGCAAATTACTTCGACAGCAGCAAAACTGGGGAGCATTCCTCAATTATTGTCTTCATTTAATGTCAGCGTTAGACTCTACCTTCCTGTAATCGACTTCACATGCCACATGTAAAATTCTTACAACGATCCATGAGTGAAGGCTTGAACTAATTGCTTGCTTTTATTTATTCTATTTGATTGAAATATGATCCTTATTTTCTGTGCAGCTGGTTGATGAGCAAACCACCAATTTGCAACGGTTCCCACACCAAGTTTTAAAAATATCATTCGTGTTGTAACGTCGTAAGTGTGGCTGACATAGACATCATTATCATGATGTTATATTTCTTATTTTTTCAGTTGTTATAAATTGCAAAAATACTCATGAGTTTCATGGTCAACATTGAGCTGAAATATTGGCAACTCTAATTCCATCGGTTGAGCCGTTCGCAACGATTTTAATGACTCGTGTGCTACATGGCACAAATATATTGGTAGTGATGTAAATTGAGGTTTACACCTCTTACTCAAAACACATTTCAACAAATGACAGTTTCTGCCAGAATTAAACTGTAAATCCTTTAAACATGAGCTAGGGGCAGGTCGGATGCGTCGCAGTGTTTTCGTTGGACTAGTTTCTCTGAATAACATCATCACATGAAGGCGACGAATGACTCATCACTGTCATCTAGTTCTGAAACTAATGGAATATTCTTCATTGACAAAAATGACTTTTAGACATCAACATTTTCCTTTGCCAAGACCAACAGTGTACATTCGCAGAGCAGACAGTGATCTTGCCAAGGCAAGCATAAAACTTGCGTTTTATGATTATATTTGTGAATCATATTTTCGACCCCATAGTGAGAACCCACCGTTTATGCTCCATGCGCCAATGACTTTTGAGTTTTTACAATTTTCTTCAACTTTGTCGAAACAGAAATCGAAGAAAAGGGTTAGACAAAGCATACGATTTCTCACAATAGCGTGGGTGGTGAACGTCACACAGCTTGTCGGCTTTTGGTAGAAAATCTTTCTGCTTTTCAAAAGTTCATTGACAAGAAGGAGCACAGACGAGATGGAGAAAACACTCAATAGTTTGTCGTTTTTGCGTAGATTGCACCGGTGGAGGGAATGAGTGACAATGTGAAAATTGTGAAGAGCTACGCTTACATATATGGTACAACTTGTTATCTTCTTTAATTTGAAAAAGCTGTTTTGTTCTTCAGATATTTCTACATTTCTGTCAAAGAAGATCAAATTTCATTCATAGCAACTTGATGCAACAGGCATGTCGGGTTATGCATCTCTCCGATGTCGCGCTGTAAACCTTTATATATGGACTACGTCAGGACCTGCAAATTCTGTTTGTAATGTCACTTTTCTACAGCAAACAATAGAAAACACTTGAAAAGCTCACAAGAAAAGCTAAGAAGTCTGTGCTTTTATAAAAAGTGAGTGTGCAAATTTTCTCCCTATTTGTGTATTTTGTGAAGAGTCCATCCATGTAATCAGTAATCTGTGCTTAAAAAGGATATCATCTCTTTTTTCCACTAGTCTCATGTGGCTTCCTGTACTTTCTACAAGTACATACAGATATACCTTGTTATGTTATTTTACCAATGTATTTCTACCTCAGGGAGGAGACAACAAACAAAAAAACGTAGAATGGTAGCATGACAAAAGTAAATAGTGGGTAGCGTTGTGACATTGTCGTCTGCAAATAAACTTCGCTGCAGGGCAACCGGAATACCCGTCGATTTCCTCGACTTTGTTATATTTTCAATTGGATTTCTTCACGCACCCCTCCACGACAATGGGAGAGGAGACGGTGTTAAATAAACTTCGCTGCAGGGCAACCGGAATACCCGTCGATTTCCTCGACTTTGTTATATTTTCAATTGGATTTCTTCACGCACCCCTCCACGACAATGGGAGAGGAGACGGTATATTATTTGCATACGTTTGTGTTTTCTTGCTTATTTGTACACTGCTCAATCCCTTAACCATGTAATGTAAACCAGACGGAGACCAAAATAACGTTGTATTTAGTGTACAAATATGAAGCAACTTCTCTTCGTTTCTTGAAGGAGCTACCGCATCGTGGTCGCACTACCATTTCCAATCTAACGAGCTTGTATTCATTTGTCTTCAATCTGATTATCATATATGACAGTGGAGACCAAAATAACGTTGTATTTAGTGTACAAATATGAAGCAACTTCTCTTCGTTTCTTGAAGGAGCTACCGCATCGTGGTCGCACTACCATTTGCAATCTAACGAGCTTGTATTCATTTGTCTTCAATCTGATTATCATATATGACAGAATTGCAAAGATGCAGCAGCGTTCTCATATTCGAAAAAAATAATGGTTCACTTCTTTAAAGTGTAAAAGAGATTCTTGTTAATATAAGTAAACATATTATTTTGTGTATTGCAAACAGTATGTAAAAAGCGGTCTCGTGTTGACGGTAATACTTTGCTGATATGCAGTGCAGTTTTTCGTCGAAAAAGGTCACCGAACCCACACACGGTGAAATGGTGATTACTTGCAGTGCATCTCACTTCATACAGATTCCTTAGTTGGTGCTGGCGTTGGCTTTTCCATTATTGTTGTTTTTCTCTTTCTCTTGATGAGAAATGGTACTTCACTGTGGAGCATATTGTATTTTTTCTTATTGTATCTTTTGCAGTTCCTCTCTATGATGTCTTATTATTATATATGCATCAGTTAGTTGTTGGTATGCACGGGGATTGTGCATGTTATAGTAAGAACAGTAAGTGTGCAGTTCTGCAGCAGTGTGCACTACCTAAAAAGCCGGTATGTCTAAGACTTCGTACTTGAGGTTACATATCGTTGAGTATCGCGGTTAAGTTGACATACCTATGCGTTTACTCTATATATGGTCAAATTCCAACTAAAAGTTGGACCTCATCTTACTTCTTCTAGCGATAAGTATCTCCTGTTGTGTAAACTTGACCGTTGTGTGCACATACGACAGATTCGCTGTAACTACATGCTATACGGAATGGAGATTGCCGCTTCCACAACGTAATTTAGTTCACATTCGTTACTCGGACGTGAACACACTTTTGAACTTCGTGAAAGGTCAGTATTGCACTGTGTGTGGATCAAAAAGATTTCATCCGTATTGTTGGCGTTTAGAGTTCACTACTCTAGTAGCGTTTATATAGGTATTTTTCCGAATAACGGCCAACTGTCACTCTCATCAAAGAATAATATTGTTTAAAAATGGAAAGGTACAAGGCTTCATAAGGTTTAAGATTCATATTTTATAAATTAATAGTACTATTACTTAATGAAAATGTAATAAACTGATTGGAACATGGATATCCAGAATGTATGTAGCAATGCTCCATTGCAACTTGCAAGTATACTACTTTTTGATGTGTAAATACGTGATACCTAAAATATACAGTTTGCTCCGTGTATCTTTATTTGCAAGCGTATTTTAAGCGTGCAATTTTTTAAGAAGTTGTGAACTTCACTCTTTAATGATATGTCATATAAACTGCTTAAATGTTGAGGTATAGATACCGTGAGCCGATTATCTTGCGTAGAATAGTAATGAAAACAAAGGACCAAGCAAATCTTCAAAGGGCCGCCTAAGGGGATGATTTTTTGCAGCAAGATGAATTTGTTTCTTACAGATGATCCCTTTCTTGCTGAACATTTTAGTCCATCTTCCGTATTCCCACATTTCTACATAAAATCATACGTTGATTTAGTTTTATAGTAAGTTAAACAGTCAAGAGTACTTTATGAGCACTCGACATAGAGTGAAACTTCTTATTAGATTTACGGATTCTAGAAGATGTGATTTTGTACTTTTAAAGGTTGCATTATATTGATGCATTTTGAATTATAAGAACGATTTTTAAAGGATTGTCGTTGTTTTCCTTGTCTACTAAAAGTGCTGTTTTAATGCTGACATCACTTTGATGTGTGCCAAGTTTTTCAAGGATAAATCATAGACTCTGACGGATCTCGGGTATGTTTACAGCACTCGTTGAAGGAAAGGTTTGTGAACCGATTGCTGGCGTATATGCAGATACGATATGTACATATTTGTATCCCTAGGCTAATTACTGTAAACATAATTATTAGTCCGCGACACCAAGGTAGAAGATTTGAGCAGTAACTCCTCGACGAAACGAAAGAGAAGTTGTGCTACTGGATGCAACATTATTTTCTTGAATATACAGCAAGTCATTGATTGATTGGGGGGAACTGTTTGATTTTTGGTTGATTGTTATTTTTTACTGGCTCACAGCGTAGAATTGAATGCAAGGAAACAGCTCGCGAATTAGCATACGCCAGGCACACCATTCATTTTCACTTAATACTCTACGGCAACTCGCCGTAGAGGCGGTAGGATACGTCCTGCGGAGTGGGAAGCTTTCTGCTATTTTGAAAAAAGGATATATATTTTTTACACTGATTTGCCTTTTTTACTTACGGTATTCGATGAAATGTAGCATGTGTATGCGGAAACGTACACTTCGATAATCAATGAATGTTCAAATCTAAACCAAACGATGTCTGGTAAGCAAACTTAAATTGGCACTAATTAAGAACCACTCAATCTGTATTTGTTGTGATCCGAAAACGAAAGGGTTTATAGCAGATGCTTGTTTGCATTAGGAACCTCTTCCTGTTGATTGATTAAGCAAAAAAACGTTTGGAGGTCGATGGAAGGTGTGATGTCTAATAATGCTTGCTGATTTTTTCTGACAAGTATTGTCGAATTTGCATAGCTCAAGGATGAAAATTTGCATAAGCGCGATTCAGCGAACCACATTGTATCAAAAATATAACATTGTTCAGTAGAGTGTCTGTCTCGCCGTTTGTAATTGGGGTTTAGTGACATGCTTACGGAAATTATATATAGTAAATTACTATTAGTAATGGACCTAGGAGGATATAATAAAGAATACATATAATATCCTCTATTACTTTATCGTCCCAACGTTACACCAAAGTCAATTTTTTTCCTATCATTGTCTTCTCCAGATTTTATTATATTATATATCCTTCTAGAATGGAACTGCTGATTTCACTCATTGTACAGGTTGTACAGAGACGTGATAAGTAATAAGTTAATTTAAGTACTCTTTGTTGTTGTATGGTTCACAATTCCTGTGCTCTTGACAATAAAATATTTGGAAGCTTCAAGTGCACAGATTTTTAAGCCGCCTGTTTTCACAAATCTGCAAACAATTTGTACCGTTTATATGCAAGTTTAGCTTCACACTTTTTTATATCTTTAGATGTTTTGAATCAGACATGGAAAGTGTGTAAGGATTTGTTATTGAAGAAGAATACACGCAAGAGACATTTTGGGACGGTAAAGAACCTGTTACAATGATCAAGGCTATCTCTAGTTCAGAAGCGTTCATAGTCTCATCGACACTTGTAATATTCGTTATAATAACAATTCTCATTAACCTCTCAGTTCTCGTGAGACTGCGATTTCCCTCTTTTCACCAAAATAAGTATCTAAACCAATGAATTTTCGTGCAATATTGTTCGACCTTTTATAAACTATTGATGTGAAGCGCAGGTTCTCACAACAGTCAAACTCATCTGCTACTGATTTTATTTCACTCAATCATAAATCACTTTCGTTTTTTTGTATTCATCGAATCATAAAAGAAATCGTATTCTATTGATACATCACACTCGTAGGAAATCCTGTAGAAAAAATGATGAGCATATAAACAAAGTTGATTTCCATTTTCATCAAAAAATCATCAATGAAAAAATCGAGCTGCAAACTACAAGAATTGGTTGCCCACCTGTGCTTGTGACACACCTTATGACTCCCATTGCGAGCGGAAAGTGTATAACATCCACAACATCGATCATTGTCACTACAATCATGAAATAAATTCACGATCGTTTTGATCGCCTCCCACCAAGACATTCCTACATTTTTTTGCCAATTCATCTGTGGATCGTCGAAAAGCAGAGAGGAATACAAAGGAATCATCAAAACCATCATAACATTTCTTTATTTGTTACCAGTTATCTATGTACGCTTTTCCTTCCCATTTATCTCAATCCAATTTTTTTCTACTGAAACGAGACGAACTGTATGAATTTCACGAGCGTTTTTTATTCTTTGATACGGTAACGAAACCAATTTACTTTTTTCATCCTGTTATACAATGCAGCGTAATATGTAACATGATGATTTTCCTCGTTCGTGTTCGCTCTTTTCTATTTACTTTCATTCCCATTCTTTTTCTCAACTTTATTTTCATCCAACATGAAAACGACAGTGTGTTCATTTCGTTTGCCAAGATTATCTATCTCGATATGCTTCTGCCGTTTATGATGACAATCTATCCATCAATTTTAGCTTACCCAACGCACTACATGATACACGCTGATGGCTTTGTGCAGTAGATGAAGAATCAACAAGAGTATCTTTTAGCGTCAACGAATAAAACTTCAGGTTATTTTTAAAAAACGGAAAGGATTTTTTGTATGTTTGATTCTGCACATTTTATGAAAATTGAAAACGTAACATTTTCTAACTTTGTTTGGACGTGCATGATGTATAGGTAATGTACAGGACTCATTTGTAGTCGCGCAGAATTGAAAAACCAGCTCTTACGGTTAGCTATATGTTAAATATAAGTCTCCTTCTCAAGTACCTTATTGTTTGACACAAAATTTTTGCTATTTAAATACTTGAGAGATAATATTTTATCCAGGGTCCGAAAGATTACGATGCTTATGCCGGTTTCGTTAAATTAAACCTGTGAACTCTCACTTTTCCAAATTGTTATGCATGAACTCACTCAATTCTCCTCTAATTTGTGCAAGCGGAGTCAGCAAAAACTAGAGAAGAATTGAATACATTTATGTGTTCGGAACTTTGAGTAATCGAACAAGATATTTATACTTGAATATGCCTCCACTTCTCGTAGGGTATTTGAAGTCAAATGGCAGTTTATGACATTCTACTGGAAAGTCTCTAATGATTTACGTTTTTGAGCATCTACCGCTTGCTCTGTTCTCTAAAAAGTGCTTTCCAGATGTTAGTTTGCCTTTGTCAATTTACATCAGTTTGATGGAGCAAATGTAGCAAAATGTGAAATGACATTTGCATTTATTTGTGAGAATTGTGGTGATATTGGATTATCTAATTCAGCTGGTCCATGTCCAAGGCAGTACATTATTACCACAGGCTGCACGAACAAACGTTTACATACGTTTTATTCCGATTTCAAACCTTTGAGGTCTACAAAGAGTTATGAATAATTAACATTTTAAAACGCATACAGGTGATTTAGATATATTTTTGTCTTTGAAATACAGGAGGTGTGAGGTGCTGTAAATTTTGGTGGTGAGTTTGGACTTATAAATTCTTGTAGGAAAACCACACAAACACCTTGGCAGACGAAGTAGGTGGAAATGTGAGACCTATTTGGCCTAGGGACTAATGTCGTACGGATGTAGTACGCTGGGAAAGTTAAATCCCAGATTCCCCAGGATCTTTAGCATCACATAGACATGTAAATGCTTGATTATCAAAAGGCGAACAGCCAACAAGTAGCAAGGGATCACTTCGTACGGTGTAAAATATTTTCATATGTGAAACTCTGAGAATAGACCTCAGTACACAAGAAGAACAGAGAGCTCCACAATGATCACAGAAACATTTGAAATTTTTCTAATTCATCAACTCACCCAAAGACATATTACAGTAGACAAAGGGTCCATTATGTAACTTACTCAAAATCTTCTTTGATGTGAGAGAGGCAACTTTCACCTAATTTGCGACAGTGTCAGTGCTGATATGCATAAACGTCCCATGCCAAATGCAAGACCTACAATTTTGTATTCTTAATTCTATAAGAAAGAGGTATTATATATTCTTCCTACAATTGTCCTAATAGAAAGCGTACGTGTCTCTTGCCAGCAAAAGAAATAGAATATGAAAACGAGAGCTGGAAGAGGAAAAAGGAGCCGAGGGGAATTCCTCATAAGCTAAGTGAACTGTGAACATTCAAAACGGGCTTTGGTTAGGCATGTACGTTTTCGGCATTTTTTCTTCAGATGAATAGTAATAGACGTACTTTACAGCTTTGAACTATGCTAGCTCTTCATCTTCCACTCACGCAAATTGGAGACAATTCCGCAAGGCACAACTCTTTGTCATGCATTGCCGCTCTATTTTCTTGAAGCATGTATTCCAAATGCAATAAAACTGTGAGGACTCAGCACTTGGTGAAATGACACATGATGGAAGACCTGCTGGAGCTTCAGGATCAACGTATGTGTACCGCGAACAGCATCACATTTACCAAATTGTGAATCACAATGATGTCTTAGTATTGGAAACACTCTTGTACAACTCGAGCAAGACGGAGTTCCAGAGGATTTTTGTATTGCTTTTTTTGTGCTGACGATGATTCATGAGAGACGGGAGAGTGAGGCGTATTACATTCCCTTTAGACAGCTGAAGAAAAATCTATTTCACTTATTTTCAACTGAAGCTTCCTGTTGAAAGGGTATACCGTGTTTTTTTTATGCAAATGCATTTGCCTTGTTTGAGGAACATACCCAAAAAGTGGTGTTTTCAAGCAGGATATATTGTGAGAAAACTTATACCGCAATGTGCATAAAGAACACTAATTGTCGGACTTTATACATGCTATTTCTCGGCGCAAACCAGAGTGTACACTTTATACGTGGTCATTATAAATTAAAGATTTAAGAAAAATCTCCAAACCTCATCCTCAAACTTGTCTGTTCTTGGCTTGAAGCGCACAGGTGCAGGTGGGGGATATTAATAATGTAATTTGAATAATTTGATGACATTAGCTTAGAAGAAGAATATTGTTGTAGAGAGGATGAGAATAAGCCTTAATGAAATGGGAGGTTTCTTGGGTTCCTTTGGCTTTGGAAGTTCATTGAATTGTAAACGAGAAGACTATTAAAATGACTGTGCTGTCTCACTCGCATTCTCCAGAGTGTAATAAAACTATTATAAACAATTTTTCTGGATATCTTCATCACCCCGTATGAAATGAAGCAGATTGCTGGATTCTCAAGGAAAATCATAATAGTCGGTCCATTAGTAACAGTGAATACATTCTTCTGGTTCGTTGTGGAAGGCGTGCGGACTACATTGACACAAAGATGGTTGTTCTTTAGATACGCATAGGGATGTAAATCGGCATTCAGTTTTCAACAGAAATAAACCAGCAGGGCTTTCCAAAAAAGAGATCCAACTTTCAAAGCTTTTAATTCCGTGCACTCCACGGTACTGTATCCTTTCTTAAGTATGGGACGTATTAGATAAAAAGCAAGACTTCAAGTTTAGAGCGTTCTCATACCCATATTATCTGCTCAAATGGGGATACCCAGGATTCTCGAGGAAAGTCTTCAAAAAGTAATCCATTATTTCTACGCTTTCATATCTTCTTTGCTCTCATCCTCCTCTTACACATCTCGGCAATCTGGGTAGATCATTTTAAAGTATGCATTAAGCACAACTGTGTGTCTCTACATTTTGGGCAATGTGTGCACGCTGTTAGTCTGTTTTAATCCCGTTTCCAAAAGCAAGACTTTTCACATTACACAAAGCCTCTCAGCTGGAACAAGCGTTTAAACTCGATTTTTTTCCAAAATGCTTCGTTCCGGCATGTAAGAGTGGAGTATTGTAGAAGAAACCGACATAAAACACTTATTTTTTGCCTTTTCCACGCATTACACAAAAATGCTTCTTGGAAGACATACCTGTGAGAGTATACAAAAAGTCAGGCAAAATTGTGAAACTTTTCTCTTTCCACCGACGTCTTGCTTCGATGTCATGAGACAACATCGCGATAACCTGAGCATACATATATTTCACTCTGAAAATTGTCGAATCGGTGTGTTTCTAGTGATGTTTAGAGAGTCTGTGTATTTGGTTTAATGAAAGCAAAACCGTACTACGTTTTTTTTTTGTTTTGCATACTCTGGTTGAGCCAGTATATATCACTCATGTCGCATTTTGTCGTCAGCATCAATTTCAAGTTCACCGACAAAAATCACAGCTCCATGTCACGACATGGTGTTCCTCGTAGTTGTAAAAGGAGTTCTCTATATTTAAACACGCTCTTAGGTGCAGCCGTGCAGCTTCCGAGTAGACTAGCACAGACGGTGGCAGGCAAGAGGGAGACATTTGTAAATGTTTCCATCCTTATACTCTTACAGAAACTGTTATCTTCACTTATCTGTAAAATGCTTTCTTTAAGATACTTACACAGAATTAGGGAATCTCTCTCAAATGATGTACGCTGCCATATGCCTCTCGAGTTCTTTTTAACCAGCCCAGTCTGCCAGAACTTCTTGAGTCACTCCGTCTCGTTTTCACTCTCGGTTGTGTCCTCATGTAATGCTTAAAGCGGGATGCATACAGGGTCCATACGTGAAGCAGTAAATGTCATGCTGTACTTTTGCCTCTAAATTTAGAGCATGCATAGGTAACCCTATTTAACTCGAAGAAAACATCGTTTGAAGCTCTTCTTGTAAGAGTTTTATATTGAAACAAACTTAAGCGACCTTAGGGTCGGCATGAATACTTCCCACTTCTACGCACACACATGCACACATGAATTTTTACGACATGCTGAGGACATTCTACAGGGAATGCTGAGATACGGCGAGAAGAATTTTAACCGAAGACACGTTCTCCCCTAAGATTCATTGATGAGATGGTTTTTACATTTACAAACACCTCCAAAAGGCATATTGCACATATATAATCCAAAATATTCTGTCTTACTGTGTTTATCCCTCAATACGACGCGCGTGTGTGTTCTGAGTGTATCTATATGTTGCGAGGAACATTTTTTCTTGCTCATTACTCCGATACATTTCAGGGCGTTATTTCACAAGTAATGTGTTCTCTAGCTGACTGTCAGCACAGTACAGCTTAGTGAGGTAGGTAAATGTGCTTGTCACAGGCTTGAATCCAGTGCACACACTCTTTGTGCACTGATTTTGACTGGTCTTGCATTTATTTTGGTTCCGTCTACTATTCGTTTAGGTTTAATCATCATGTTTCGAGCTTAACCACTTTATGAATACGTTTGCATAAACTGCTGCAGTTGTCTGGCATTAGGATATCATGTGTATCTCAACTATCCAAAACAAACGACAAAAAGCCATACACACCCAGAAGTATTTTTGAGCCAATGTTTGACAGTAATACTTCACTGTAACTTTTGTTGGGAGCGCTTTCGAACAGTTGCTTTTGTCCCGTCTTCTGGTTCAGACAGAACGGCAGGATTGCTTGATGGTCCTCCCCATATTAATGTCTGTGTTTCACTTGTTTGCTTGTCTGATTCACTGCCTTCATTTGGTTCGATGAATGTAGGCATTGAGAGATTTTGAACTGGAATCTTCATTTATGAAGGAAGTAAACAGGGAAGCTATTTTTTACAGGATTTCCTTTCACAAGAGCCTTTTCTTACGCACAAGTAGGATCCGGGAAGTGAGGGTGGTCTGTTTCAGTCACCTTTGACTCGGAGACTGTTTTTTGTTCATTGTGCCTGTGAAGTGTCACTCTCAACGTTGGGTTGTTCCCAAACATTTTAACACATTGTGAGAAATTTTATCAAATGAAACTGATGGGGTAAGAAGAGGAATC
The DNA here is from genome assembly GCA_027743745.1 of Alloscopus bannaensis. NCBI lineage: Eukaryota > Metazoa > Arthropoda > Collembola > Entomobryomorpha > Entomobryidae > Alloscopus > Alloscopus bannaensis. The sequence goes on along the minus strand of JAHZMW010001126.1, from coordinate 5,096 downwards.
TCAAGGATCCTGGATTTTCACACCATCAGACTCTTAGTATCTGAACGAGTTGTGTGTCCTCGAAAGGCATTGCGAGTTTTATAGCGTATAGAGACTCCCTTTATTGCTGATTCAGCGAAAAAATCATGACAAAAGTGAAGATATCAAAATACCAACCTGCTTAAATCTCTTCATATCCGTTCTGTCGTTTGTAGCAGTTGATAAGGTGGAATGCATTTCGGATCGATACGGCTGGCTTCATTTTTCAAAAAGTCTAACGTAGGTTGTCAGTTTGTCAACAATGAATGCCTGTCTTGTATTGTCTGTGAAATCGACACTTTCGATAATGACTGTTAAGAGCAGTTTTTTTTCTGGAAACGTAGTGAATGATATTCCTGAGTTTCTGAGTGCTTCTTGTCGTTGTGAGAACTCTATTGTTGCTCTTTCGCATGTTTAAGGATCTACATATATATTGCATATATGTAATAAGTCTTCGGATTGACCAACCATATCGACGTACCTCTAACAGCAAATAGCCATTCCAGCATGCATCGGAGCGAGCTGGAATGAGGCTTTTCCACACTTACGCAAAGAAAGTTATAGTTATTGTAGTAGTGTATCGAATTTCGCCATTGTTTAGCCAGTCAGTCAATATGTTATTTTGTGGGAAGGTGATCTCATTTTTGGCGTGTAATTCCATTCACAGCATTGACGAATGTGTGATGGCTAAGATGTATTTATTAGACGCATTTGGCAAACCTCGGTGAAGTGTTCAATACTCCCCGTATTGCTGATACATTGCCAATGCCACACACCCATCATCACCACATCACACTGTATGAATCTCGGGTGTTCCAAAGGGCACTTACGGAAAGTCGACATTTTTTTATTCTTCGTGGTAATTTTATGACCACTCTGTGCACTCGCATTGATGTGAAGAGTAAAAGCGGAAGAGCAGAGCGTGCAAGAAATAACAGGAGAGAAACTTAACAACTCAAATACTATGAAAAAATACCACGTTTTATTCATGGAGTTGTAATGCGAGCTCGTTGCAAGCATGTTGGCTCTTTTTTTTTTACTGTGAAAAAATATCCACACCAAAGCAAAACGCGAAAGAGGTTTTGACAGATCAATTTCCAGAACTGTGTTGGTGCGATTTTCTTTCTTTTTTGGGTTTCCGTGTTTTATACGTGTTTTGAGTGTGTGAACTTATACATCCCAAAAAGCTATGTAAAATATGCATTTCAGTCAGCAAGAATCAAAGACAGATTGCAAACATAGGCACTTTCCAATAGTGTTTGGCTATTCTTCTCTGGCTTTACAAGCCTGGGAAATAAAGCGGTTCTGAAAATCAGTGCGAAAAGGAGAGGGTTTGAAAAGATTTTGCAAGTTTTCGTGTGAATGTGAATATGTGAAACAAACCGGTGATCGGTGTCCTTTTGACATGCTATTACGCAAATGTCAGTACTGAAAAGTGTGAGAAAAGAACACTTTTTGCCGCAGTGAGTTGCGCACACACAAGGAGGATCTAGATTTCAACCCCGTTTCAGTCTCAAGTGGGCCAGAATGAATTGTTTAGGACTTAATTATGTTTGAGTGTCTCTGAAATTAATTAGGACTTCAGTGCTTGATGTGCAAGTAACAGGCTACAAGATTGTATTGGGTATATAAACGCAATCAAATTAATTATTGACAATCCCGGTTGGGATGTGACAAACTTTTCTTCAGAAAAGGAACTCATATCGCTTTGGGAAATGGCATCATGTAATAAACCAGAAGGCTGTTGGGTCCATAATTTATTGAGACTTGCGTGATTAAGCCCATTACACTATAAATTTGCTCAGTCAAATCGAAATATTTTTTTGGACAACCATTTCTCAAACTATCTCTGCACATCATGCTAGGCTACCACTCAGCAACCCCACCTTCGTTGAGCTTCCCAAATTTTAAGCATTTGGGAGACACGAATGGAAGCTTTGAAGAAATTCGGAGACGGAGTTGCAGTACCGACTCTGCGTCTCGAAACTCCTTGTTGTTTTCCTTCGCAAACGGGTTTGACGTCGAGCGGACCAACCGATTGGAAGATTTTCTCCGGCAGATCAAGTGTTCCGGATATGGGAAGGTAAAGATTTCCTCATTAGCGAAATTACGTGGTTGGATAGATTTCTAATGAGTTTACACAACAACACAGCGTGATCCCACAGTTTGTATTGCATGATTGCTACGAAAGTGTAAAGCTTGTTGGGAGGCACCAATCCAATTAGAAATTTTCGTCCATTTTTACTGGCACTCCCAAAAGGCTATGTCGTAAGGTAGGCTTTAGGTGGATTACTCTTACGACGATCTCCCATGCCATAACACTAGCGAAAACAAATAAAAGGAGGTATACTACGCGTATCATAAAAAGTTGCCTACTTCTGTTTATATACCAGAGCAATGTGGCAAAATATACGAGAGCAATGATGTACACTCAACGGTGAGCTCCACAATCTTCTCCCTTTCACAAGAGTACATTATCTTCTCGAGAAACAATTTTCATCTCACGTGCGCACTTCCACTTATACACAACAGCATCATTGCCATGAATCATCTTCGTAAAATATTTACTATGAAACATAGTACAGCGATGCATTCTAAGCAGGGTCCGGCGCTGCTGGATGCAATATGTGATTTTCAGGTAGTAAAGGCAGGTAATTTTCTCAAGCCGCCTTGTTTATAGCGTATTGCCCAGTAAGGATAAGTTGTTTCTTTTACATTCTCGCAGAAACCCTCAAGAGAGGATTTCCATCTTGTGTGTGCGGTACCACCAGGAAATTGGTGGAAAACAAGTGGATCATATTAAGTGTCAAGTAACTCTGAAATTAGCAATAAATCCTTGGGGTGTCTCACATAACACCGTTCTCATTTCGTTTACCTGTGCCGTCATCATCATCATCATAAAAGTGCTCCCTTATGATGTTGCCGCAAGTTGCGGAGGAAGTTGGAGAAATGAACTAAAATTTCAACTTATTGCCAATTGCCAGTCATTGAAAATACAGATAGTTAGACTGCCGAGGTAAGAGGTTTTGTTGGAAGGAAGTTTGCTAAAAATCGTGCGTTTTGACGAGGCATTCTTATTGATTATGTGGAAACTTTGAAGATACTGATTTTTAACTACTAGAGTTTGTTGGAGCAACAACACTGTTGCTCACTGCTCATTTTACTGCATCGACTACAATTGATTCAAAAGAGAATTGTGTGCTTAAACAGTGTAGTTCTTTAGTAGCCAGTAGCCGTTGAAGAAACTTGCTATTTGCTTTTAAACTTTTATGTGATGGCCAACAGTTTTTAAGTTTACTTCGACTTTATGACGACAGATTGTAAACGCTCTCGTTCATGTTCGAGCATTCGATATGCTACCCACTGGGGAAAATCGCAATGCTTGTTAGTGTATCAACGAGGGGATGTAAATGTGTTCATAAAGCCTGAATATGCGTAAGCATAAGATAAAATCTTTGAGCTTATTGTATCATACACGTATCGGTTGTAAAAAATAACGAAATGATCATTCATATTTCAACAAATAAAAGGAAGTGGGAAAGAATGAAGAAAAAAGTTTACGCAAAAGGACAGTAGTTGTTCGTCATCTTATGAGTTTGTGTATTTCGTTATTGTATTTGCGGGACGATTAGTTTATGACTTCGGACAACCGAGCTTTTGAAATATAATACTAAAAGCTGTCCACATAAATCTAGATCATTAGAATCCTTTTACTTTCTGTCGATGACAAATCAAAACGTAGACTTGTTGCGTCTCAAACACAAAGAAAATCTCTTTTCCAATGCCACCCCATATGCCTTCCAATCCTACTGATTGATTCTTGAAATCTATTTCACTGCTTAGGTTATTCAAACCTAGCATTGACCTAAATACCTACTACCAAATTGGCGACGTACAAATTAGGAGTCTCATTTTTCTATAGCGTACATTCGCTGCAGACACTTTTGACGAAATCCATTTGTCTTCGATGCAGATGAACCGAATATATACGCAGTTCACCATTAGTATATCACCCGCTCCGATGCTAATAAGGGTTTCTCAGATTCTCTCCACATCAAATAGTTTACACCATCCTTTTAGGTGTGGTTCATAAGGACCACAAGTGTCGAGTTTCTTATCACCCAAAGAGTGATCTCTTCATCTATCAGCATCACAAATGTGTGAATATGAGTATGAAAGAAAGTGATGAATTCACGAATCATAAAACATTGATCCTCGTTCTACTTGTTAGTCATAAGCATATCCCTCATTATTCATATGACTCTTGGCACATGCCATTTGACAATATGAAGCATAACCAATCAAGAGGAGTATGAGACTTCACACAGGAGCCAAAAATAGCTGGCAATAAATTATTATTTTGAGTCTTTTTGACGAAGTACGCAATTCTCGAATTTCGATGACTGATCATTGATTGAGCAATGGACTGTGGTGGAGCCATATAAATTAATATAAACAGTTTTATCTATGATGAAATGATGTAATAAACATACCAAGCAGTAGACAAACCACTTACCAACATTGTAATTGGTTTTGGTCCTTGCAGTTGATGATCTTTAGAGACGTAAGCGAATGGTCGACAGTGCCCAAAGATGGGTAGGAAAGCAAAGCAAACATGAATCAGGGCTTTCTTACTCCGTTTTTTCTACAAGCAACGGAAGATCGTCGAGTCTTGAAGACTTGGGGTTGGCACATCTGCAAATCACTCACGGGTTTTTATTGACTCTTTTTATGGGGGTTAGTTATGGCTCTGCGAAGCCACACTTTATTAGACTGATGACATATTGATGATGTTGCAAAATGGCAGCGGTTGTGCCTTAGTTGTGACGAGAGTGAAAAGAGTAACGAGCGAGGGATTGGCTAGCTGTCATTTTCATTTCTTCAAGACGAATGCGTAGAAAAATACGTGTAATACTTTGCATTGTATGCATATGAAGGAGTGTTATTTTTTTCACTACTTCCCCCAAAGATATTAGAACACATAGATACAGCGCCTTCATAAGAGCCTATGTATTTTTTTCGTGACCGACGGTTTCTGTTTTCGGGGCGCAAAATTGGTAACGTAGGGAAAAATTCAG
>JAHZMW010001125.1:0-18207 GCA_027743745.1 Alloscopus bannaensis | reverse complement strand
TGGAGGATTACATAAGATGCAAACGAGGTTTTTTCGTCTGCAGGTAGAGTTTAAAATAGACATAAAAATTATGCTAAACATCAACCTTTCATGCCGCCCACATCCCACTTTTTTCTTGTATCATAAATGAAGCCCACCCACAAACGTGAAAGGTGCCGTTTTTTTAATTTGAAAATAGCAAGATTTTTTTTTGCAAATATTTCGTTTCTGTAAAACCACCGCTTTCCGTCTAGCTGGTGCATACTCCGTACGTAATAATTGGTACACATAGTTTTGGTGTAAAATTGATTATACAGTATCGAGTTGTTTATGGGTTTGCTGCTTCCCATAATAATTAATTGAGTCCCGAAGCTATAATTAATCTTGTCTTATCTCTGGGTCAAAACGTTTCATGAAGTATGCACTAATGAGTCAATAACAGCACATGTTGAAAAAACTGAACTTCAGTGCAACATCAATCAAGTAATGAGTGAGCATTACATGTTTTGAAAGCAAAATACAACCTCGTAGTAGTTGATTGGTATGCACAAGTGCAATTGATGAACATTATGTATGCTCCCCCAGCGTTTTCATTGTACTTTTTGTTTTCTAGTGTAGACTCTGGCCATACGCGCAAAACCAAATAATTTTAGCACCTGTCATGTACAAGTGTGCCAAAACCTTTATACCTGGTGTGCCGATAAATACTACATTAGGTTTAGTTAGGGTATCTCATACTACCGGAACTAGCATTGGGGCAACTTGAGACAATTAATTACAAAATGGCGACTTTTTGGGATACGCCCAATTTATGACAAGTGACTAAATAATCTGCATATTTACTATATTGCTCAATTCAATTTAAATATTGGTACAAAAGATGATTTTCTTACACACTTTTAATAAGGAAATTATATAGAGCCGTAACAAGACTAATCTTAAACGAAAAGTAGCTACGTCTGCACATTACGCTTTTTACAATTGAATCCCATGCAGTCGTCCTTGGCCAAGTCTGTGATTGTCTTATCACTGGATCCACGGAATTCCTTGGAAGCCGGGCTCACACTCGCAACCCGCTGTATGATTGCTGACCCTGAAATAGAGAAATTGTGTAATTGTAAACAATAAAAATCGGTAGTAAGATGTAAATAGTCACAAGTAAATTCTTACTTGCAGGACGCATTTGCGGCGCAATACAAACTCTCTTCGAGACACGGATCCATGCACTGATGATACTGACAAGCCATGCTTTCCGAACAGTCTTCGTTTTTCTCGCACTCCGGCTTACAATTAGGTGAACTCCCCGTGATAACCCGATTTACAAACGCAAATTGGGTTCCCACCAATAACTTTACAGTGGCTCTTCTCATCACACTGATTTCCACTCCCAAAGCCACATTGCCCTTCCGCAACATCCTTGAGACCGGACGAGGGGTAATGTCGACGTTGGTGATTGTTGCCTGGAGCAGAGCTGCCTGCGCCGACAATAACTTCTCCTTCTTCGTCATCGACACTGATGCTGTTGTCCTTGTTGTCAGCACTGAAAATGCTGTGACTTCCGTTGAATACTAGAGGCGTCTGGTAATGCTGCTTGTCTAGACTCACGATTGAAGCCTTTGGCGGTGATCCGGGTGAGGATAAGGGGGATCGCTTTGGACGACAATCCAGACCACTGGCTGGGTTGCCGACGTACCCTCGCCTACATGTGCACAGCACATTGCCTTCGATAACTCTGCACTCTGCGAATGCTACTCCAGCACATGGGCTGTGTTGAGGGGAGCATGGATTTCCACAGGTTCCATTGATGCAAATTTGGTCGGACAATAGACAATCGCGAGAGGTTTGGCAGGAGCCACGATATTTAGACGTGGGTCCAATACAATCAAATGGGGAGATGCAGACGCAGCGTTTAACTCCTCGAAAATCTCGCTCACAACGTCTCCCCACTCCACAGGATTCCATGTCGTAATCAGCATATGGATTTCGGAAGGAGCACTCGTCTCTGTCTTCTGGAACAGGAACCATGGGTGTCAATGGGGGCATTGGGGGACCAAGGGTTTTCGGAGTGGGTGTCTCGTAAGGGTCGTAATTGACGTGATTATTTGACGTGGGGTGAAGAGGAGGCATCTGCCCTGCGTGAAAATCACGATCATTTCTGTCGTAATAATTGGTTGGTGGTGGATGGGAGTACGGCGGATTACGGCCGTGTCCATCTTCTCCGGAAGGTCCGAAATCTCGATCCATTGAAGGACGTCCTGTGTCAAGGCCAGGATGATGGCCCCAAGAGTGACCTTGAAAATCTAAATCACCCTGTGGTGGAGGTGGGCCCCTGTCAGGAGTCGGTCTTCCCGGCGGTGGCATCGGTGGGCCTCTGTCAGGAGTTGGTCTCCCTGGCGGGGGCATCGGGGGTTCATTTGAAGGTGGATAGTGAGAAGGAGCTTGCCTGCATTCTGAAAACGGATTTCCGTGATAACCGTCCAAGCACCGACATAGGGGTGCATTATTCTGAACGCTACATTCAGCAAATGTGGCACAGGGTGAGGGGAAACAAGGATCCGGTGACGGATGTGTTGAGGACGGTGGACCTTGTGGAGGTGGACCTGTTCTGATTGGAATGCAGCTCACGTACGGGTTTCCTTCATGTCCAGACGGACAAACGCATCGACTATCCTGTGACCTGAGAAGGTTGCTGGAGTAAATACTTCGGTATTTTCTGGGAAAGCTGGACTCGCAAACCGCCCCGTAGCCACACAGCCCATTGCACGTTTCTTGACATCTTCCCTCTGCACACATTTCACCTGTCCTACACTCTGCATCGTATTTGCAAAATATCCGTTCCGGAGTGGTTCGAGGCGATGGATAAAGCGTTGTGGATGGAACACAGTTGCTAGGATCTCCAGAAAATCCTGCGGGACATACACATGCTCGACTTCCCTGAACAACATGACATTCGGCAGGGTACTGGCAAGGGTTTGGTGTGCAAGGGTCACCCCACGTGGGAGGATCTCTCTCCGATTTACAGTGCACTGTCGGGTTTCCCGTGGTTCCTGAAGGGCATACGCATATAGGATCGGATGTTGTCGGAGATAGTTTGCACTCAGCGTTCCTTCCACATTTTCCGGCACACGAGGGGATGAACCCTTTGTCGCACAGATTTCCCGCACACTTCTGCCCAAACGGGCAATCAATGTCAGAGTCGCATTCCTTGCGAGAGCAAGCCGGAGGTTGGCCCACATATCCAGGAGGGCCTTAAAAGTGATTTAAATTTAATCATTTTTAGGGCTTTGCTTCGAGTAAAAAATACTGCAAAATCCCTTACACTTGTTCCAGGGACCGGGCGTTGTGCCATTTGCACCAAACTCATAGCAAGTTTGAAGAGGATCGCCAATAAAACCCGTAGGACAACTACAACAAATAGTGCAACATATTAACATTACATACATCGCTAAACAATTTAGTTTAACACAAATACCTGCACTGAGCAGTTCGCTTTGCCCCATTTGCTAAAACCCGACATTCTGCATTTTGACCACAGGGTCCTGTAATTGCCAGCACAAAATATCTTTTAAATACTTGTCTTCATAATATTAACGAGCAGCTTATTAACTACTAGTATGATAATATGTACTGAAATTTACCTGGACATGGACTCTGACAAATACCCTTTATGCAAGCTTCGTTTTCAGCACAGTCAAAGTTCTGAGCGCAGCTTACAACACAGTTTGGTGGCAGTCCTGTGAATCCCTTTTGACATGAGCATTTCGAGCGTCCCTGAACAACACTGCATTCCCCTCCTAAGTCATTTTAATTTCTCTAAATTTAGAACTGTACCTTACATGACTTTTTTTTTTTAAAAAAAATGTATAGAGCTCAATTCCAACCTTTTCCACAAGGGGAAGGATTGCATGGGTCAGTAGTGCATACGCCTTGTCTGCAAAATTTTCCCCTTGGACAATCTCCATTTGACCGGCATTTTCCTGATAAAATGTGTGGCAAGGTTGAGTATTATTGGTTTAAAAATTAATTAGTCTTCAGATGTTAAAAACGTGACTTTTTGCAGGAAGCTATTACCAGGAGCGCATTCATCGTAGGGGTCCCCGTTCAGTCCTCGGAAGCAGTAGCAAACGGCTCGACCATCGACGATGCTACATTCCGCCTTTAAAAAGCAGGCCACCATACCGGATGTGATATACAACAAAGGAGACACATATCATATCACTCTATATAAACAATGATGCCTTCACATCGTAATCGGGTGATATATTATCCTTCGTGAATTGAAAAATGACGAATTGTGCGTACATACATATACCTACATATATTTCCCTGCAATTATGAGTAGCGTACGCCGATTTTATGTTTACATATTAAAAACCACACAATATATAATGTTGACCTTGATAGGGGTGTAGTTTTTGGTGTGATTTTATATAAACAGAAAAGTGGAAGGCATGGTCATTTATGTTGTTTCAACCTTATCTCGATGTACATGACATATTTAGCACCGCTTTTAGCAGGATTTTGCGTGTACACACAAGTAGAACATGTTTAATTATAATGTTGTGAACACCACGTACCTGTTTTCCGCATGGCGATGGGTCACACAAATCCTTTCCTGATTTTTATTGCCCCAAAAATATCATGAAAATAAAGTCGTAAAGGCATGGTTTAGAATATTAATTGTACTAATTAATTGACTAGATGCTTAACAAAAAATTACCGGGTTTCGGAGGGGTGGGTTTCGGTGACGCAGTTGTGGGTGGCTTCCTGTCTCCTTCTCGCATAACATGATGCTCGACAATGCGGTGAGTTAGCTTGTAGGTTGCAGTACAAACGTAAGTTCCCGCAGGATTCGACTGCTTCTTTAGGTTGAGTAAAAATCCTCCTTTTGAGTTGAAGGCGCTTGCACCGTTTACTGGACAGGTTAACTCGTCCTAGAAAATTCAAGGCAAGAAAAATTTCTTTCTAATTCATACGTACCCACTTTGCAAAATAAAACATTTAGATATACCACGGGATTGAGCTAACATTTTTTCCGCGTTTGCACAATGTTGCCGTGATTTTCGGATGAGAGACTCCGCAAGGAATACGAATATATTGGTCCTGAGGAGTGTACGTGATGTTGGTTCCATTTGGTGATACAAATAATTCATCGCCTAATAAAATATGTTGCCAATTAATATATCTTCTTAGTGCTACCTAAATGGTTTTCTGTATATACCTGGCACATAAACGTAATAGTAGGAATGAACTGCGGGCTCTTGAATGCTTCGACAGGTGTAATTTCCTGTATCTTCTTCCCTTAAAACTCCATGAAATCCCAAAAGTCCTAATGACGCCTCCGCTTCGAAAGACAAAGGAATTTTTGGGTCTTCTTGCCATTTCACATTCGTGAACGTAGTAAACTCAGGCTTTCCATCTCCCAAATAAACCTACAAAAAATTAAAATGATACATAAATCGAAAATATTGTACATAGGAAATTTTGAGTTTTAGCTCTGATAGTAAATAGCTTACCCATTGCACAGGATATGAAGCGTTACATTTCATTAAAATCCTGCTCGTTGCGCTCGTATCCTCACCAATCACAATGTCTGTGTTTCGATCCTTCCATAAATTCACCGAGAGGGACCGATTCAATGGAGATGATATAATTTCAAGAAACTGAATCTGTGGAAGGTACTCTTCGGGTAGAGATTTACTTCCATCTGCACCGTTTGTATGACAGACCAGGGACAGTTGGAGTATTATATAGCTAAATAACGACAACTGTCGTACTTTCCGAACTTCCATTGTTCACATTGTTTAGCGTTTCACGGATTTCTCACATCACTTCAGCCAGCACATTTCTTGGCACACTATTGATCTCGCCTTAATTACCCATTTTGAAAATTAATGTTTTCCATGTCGAGCAGTGATGAATGAGACGACTTGTCCTTTCCAACATGAGTTCGTTACTGGAAACGAGCATAACGTACATACCAAGTTTTCGAGAGATGCGTTCATTCAGATTTTGAACAATGAACTTGAGCGTTCATCAAGATATAAGCTTAGTGATCATCATCATATTATGATGAGCTTGTGCTATTATATAGTATACATTTTTAAAAATACAAACTCAATGCTAAATGCTGTAATACTGAAAGAACAGGGATAAGTCATCGAAATATTAAATAGGAATACAAATTAGAAGGATTTTAGTTTTAAAAAAGCTGCATAAAGCTCACTCGAGTATGCTGCATCATTGGTATATGTGATTTCATTACTCTCGAACCATGAAACAATTTATATGCGTTTGTTCGTACACAAGCGAGCAACAATGGAAGTAGAGAATGGTACGTGGCTACCTTCATTGTTCATATTTCACACATTGTTGAGCAATGAATTGAAACAAAAAATTGGAGGTCTCGTGCAAAAACTGTGTACACGGCTAGTGTTAGTTAACATACCTGGATGCATTAAACAAACATGTTACATATTATTGCGATGATGATACAGTCATACACATTATCTGCATCCGTTACTTGAGATTGCATACATACATACATGTGCGTAGACATTCATGAAAACATTTGTAGAAAAATGTTCACCAGAAGCATCACCAACGCAGAGCACTAATTGCATGAAATGATTTCAAATTCTGATATTTTCGGTTGGATGACCCACATTCTGCAATCAAATGAGGAATAGAACTTTTTTTTTACTATAAACGTTAAAAATTATCTAGCACGACCTTGGCAGTCGACCCTCGGCAGCACAAGTAAAAATGCATACAGAAAACTTGTGTTTCTCATTCACATGTTCGTTCTCCAGAGTTCCAGAGCAGGTGAAGACCACACAGATATATTTGCAATAAACTTAAGAAACATGCTAAGGGCGTTTCCTTGATATAACTGAACGTCTAAAAATCAACACTACTATATCGTTATCATTGAGAATTGCTTTTATTACAGACTTTAGCGAAACATTCCAATTTCCAACGTCTAATCAATTACATGAACGATAATTACGTAAAAATTTACAGTGAGTCATTAAATCCCAAAATATAGTTGCATGCCAAAAATTACATGCAAACAGTATGTTTTACATCGAAAGATTATGTTTTTAGTGTTTTGCCACTTTACCATCATAGCAAAACTATTTCTTTGGATTAGGTAGAATAATAGAAAAATAGTTACAACAAAAATATCCGAAAATGATAACTTGGTAAAACTCGAGACGAACCTGCTAAAAAATCCATATTGTTCTAAATTCATTAAAAAATAATACAGAATTTTGGAAAATCGGTTACAGCTGTAATGTCTAGGAAGGGTCCGCAAAGCCCGCGTTTTTAAAATTGTCTTTGGCATCCTGGCTCAGAGAAGTTCCCCCTTTCAAACTTGCGATTGAAGACTGGGACAAATCGTTATTAGTCTTCTCTTCAACCATAAATATTAGCATGTTAAACCGCGAACGAAGCTCTTCAACCGTCCTTGTACGCAAGAATGGACTAATTTCATTATCCTCATCTCGTCTACATCAAAATCAGTAAACTTGTATCGCATATATACGCAATCATCTAATTACTTACTGGTCATTGAAATAACAATCTTACTGTAGTTGAGACTGCAGCAAATCAAACACATTGGCGGTCTGAAGTTGAATCGCAGCTAATTTTGATAGCAGCAACATATCATCCTGGTCACTAAATCGACTTCCCTTCCAGTGTGGAGGTTCAAACTTTACTTTCAGACTTCTACCTTGGGCTGCGCGCACCTAAAACCGTATGCAAAAAACAACTTGTACTGCAGCAGCACATGTGTATAATCAGGAATCATCCAGCAGAATTAGCGCATTATAATAACATACCATTGCGCTGCTTCATTAACAAACGGTTTTTTGTATACCAAACATTAGTACTATCAATGATTTAACCTTTTTTTCTATTAGTTGCTGCAAAGCTGATGTACGATCAACAATAAACTGGTCGTTACCCAGTTTTCTCATGATTTCTTCAAAACCGTCGAGTTCGTGGCAACGCATCCAAAATACTTGACTATATCGAACCACTTCCTCGATATCTTTGCCCTTTACAGCGTCGCTAATCAGGCTAAGATTATCCCTGCCATGATTGATCATTGCATCAATAAATTGCAAGAAATGTTTTTTCTTCCACGTATGAAACCCCTGAGAGTAATGAAGATTAACATTCATTTTAAACCATATCAGAACCGGTGAAGCAACAAATATTATGTGCATCGTCATCACATCAACATGCAAAAACCCAACCTCAGATATCAACATTTCTTTCTCCCGGGATTCTACCGAAGTTAAAGGTTGGCAAGCTTTCACCCGCATTACTTCAAGGGCTGCTAAAGCTAAAGCACTGTCGGATGAGGATTCTTTCGAAACGTTAACCTTCAACAGACAAAAATCAATATAAATAACACGATTAACATCATTGTGAAATTAGATTTGATTTGATAAATAATAAATATCGTTTTTTAAAGTTTCAACCAAATACTTTAAAATCATTATTTTGGCGATAGTAGTAGTCCAATTCTTTCCAATGGAGTTCCCAAAGATAGTGTGGCGGAAACTGAAAGTCCAGGGGAATTGTCGGTTTTCTTACATTTTGGGAAGTCTATCAAATAATATGAGTACGATTAAAATCTTTTCAAACGTTCAAAAAGAGTGACATACATGATACACGCAATTAATAATAATAACAGTAGTACTTGAAATACCGGCTTTGCTGTTCGCTGTCTTCCCTCTAGGAATGCTTCAGAATCTATTGGTGCTGCACCATCATCATTGTCGCCCTTTCTATCCTCATCCTCTAACCTGTACTTCAATGGGGTGCTTTCCTTCCGACGTTTGCCAGAAATAATGACGTCATCCCCTAAGAAACTCTTTGTTTTACGCTTGCGGAGTTCCCTGCAAATATACAAAAAATCAAACTAATCCGCAGAAATTAGCCACAGAAACCGAAACCATCCCTGTCGGCCTACCCCTTATTGGATTTATACTCAAGCAGGCCACTACTACTGACTAATGTGGGTGTTATTAGGTGCTTATGTTTATAGTGTAACCTGTAATTCTGACCCTCAAAATTGAACGTGTCAATCGATTCCTTCATGGGTTCCCACTTGTGTTCTACTTTTTCGATGGTAAGATTTTTTAAACTGTTTTCATCCATCTCCATCAACTTGAGATCCAATTCGGCCGAGCGTGATCTGCTCTTCTCTAAAATGGTATCTATGTCCGATTCCGTAATCCCCATCTCCCCGCCCGATTGTAGAATTTTGTCAGCTCCAAATCTCACAATATTCAACATTTCCACATTCGTTGGACCCTTGGAGTCGGGTTTGATCAAACGACCTATAGGGTGGTCAAACACTAGTAGATAAGTAACATGAAACTTCAATCGTCAGGAAATTGACTGAGAATTTACCTACCTTGTTGAATAACCATTTTATCAAGATGCAGTTTTGCTGCCGCCCGTTCAACAATTTTTTCTTCTGCGGTGTCTTGAGCCACAAACCGAAAAACTTTTACTTGCTTCGTCTGGCCAATGCGATGTGCACGATCCTACAAATTCCGTTAGTTATAAACTAGAACCAGCATTATACGTATTTAGAATTTTACTAATCTTAAGAATCACAAAATTACCATAGCTTGAAGATCAACTTGCGGATTCCAGTCGCTGTCGTAAAGGATGACTACATCTGCAGAAGCTAAATTGATACCAAGACCTCCGGCTCTAGTGGACAGCAAGTATATAAACTTGGTACTGCCAGGAGAGTTAAATTCATCTATTTCTGTCTGCCGCATATCATAATCCGTATTTCCATCCAGACGATAGTACTAATTAGTTAAAAATAAAAGTCATATTGCTTCCATCTGTCTGGCCAACCGCGTTAAAATTATTCCCACTTATGTAGAAAGTGAAAAGAACCACCGACAAGATTCTCAAAATACATATTTGTCACCTCAAATTTTCTCCAGATACAGTAATCTTCGAGTATGTCAAGAAGTCGTGTCATTTGACTGAACAACAAAACCCGAGATTCCTGTGCCTTCAGTTTCATCAGTAATTTATCTAAAACAATCATTTTTCCACTATTCGTAACAAGATGACTGTCCGTGGTAAACGGCTGAGGTTCTGCTCCAGGAAACAAATACGGATGGTTGCAAACTTTACGTAGCTGCATTAGGATATTATAGAGAACCATCTTTCTAGGACCACCACCGTTACCTTGAATTACTTGTATTTCATTCATTAGAGTTTTCTTGTACCTATACACCATAAAAGCCTTTTGAGTATTTGTTCTTTCACATTTTTTTATCGTGATAAAATAGTTCAACATTCAACAACAAGAATACCATTCTCTTTGCATTGGTGCTAGCTGAACATAAAGTCGCATTTCGGTTTTTGGTGGAAGCGATTTTTCTACATCCGCTTTGATCCTTCGTAGAAGAAAAGGGCGTAACACTGTGTGCAGTCTGGTTACTAATGTTTGATTTTCTCTACAATTGCTCTCGTTGAACCAAGCATCGAAATCCTAAAAGAGTAAAAACACGTGACAAATCCACTGAACACAAAATCATTGCAGTTATTCACCATACTGTACATAAAAAGTTCATACTTCTTACCTCGGAGGATTGAAAAAAATCTGGAAGAAGAAAGTTCAGTAGTGACCATAGTTCGTGAAGATTATTTTGAAGTGGAGTTCCCGTTAATAGTAAACGAACATTGGATCTAAAAGTCCTAACAGCATTTGCCAATATAGTGTTTTCGTCTTTGATTTTCTGTGCTTCGTCAATAATGACGTAATGATAATTAATTTTCGCAAGAGTCGATTTTTCAATTCGAGCCATTTCATACGACGTAATGCAAACATTCCATCTTTTCGGAAGAAACGTTGACTTGATTAAGGCACGCTGAAACAACAATTCACATGCAGAACATTGGAAGTTAAAAAATCATGAAAAAATGTTAAACAACAAAATATAAGTTTTAATTACCCTTTCATCTTTCGATCCTATAAGACAAATTGCCGTAAGAGAAGGACACCACTTGTTCACCTCGTTCATCCAGTTCGGCAATGTCGATTTCGGAGCAATAATTAAGTGAGGACCTTTTATATTTTTTTCGTGCTTCAAATATCTAGAAAAGTTTTCATGTACAATAATCTCAGTGGTTAACGGCGGAACTAGCAAAAACGGAAAGGATTGATTTTGAGCACCCGATGTGACAAAACCAACCCCTTTCCTTTCCATTTACAGAATCTGGTGATATATTATACATGTTTGTGTACATATTTTCAGAAATATTTATGAAAATTTACCCTAGCAACGATATCGTCTGCAGTGTTTTTCCAAGTCCCTGAAAAATTCAATTAAATAAGAACACTTCATTCAACATCAGCAGCACAATCAGTTTGAAAAGTTTCGTGCTTATGTAAGCAAGCTAATTGAAAACAGCAAAGTAGCAGAAATACATTCTTCAAAATCATACCATTTCATCTGCCAAAATGCCACTGAGACCTTTCTCATATAATGAAATTAGCCAGTTTAAACCACGAACTTGGTAGTCTCTCATTGTTCCTCCTTTAATAAATGAAGGCGTGGTTTCAAAATGAAAAGCTGTTGAATTTGAACTTGCCAACGAACTTCCGCCAGGGCTAATCCTAAAATTACAGTAGCCCAATTACGCTTCATTCGAGGAGCATCAAAAACTAAATTAATGTCACTAAAGGTAAAATTGCTTAACGCACGCTATATTTTGTCGCACTTTGGTGGAATCCTTTTTTCTCCCTTTACCACGGCCATTACTACCACTGGATGAAGTTGCAGACGCCGATGAGCCAGCATCGGAAAAAGCTTCACTATTTTCAAATGTCAAGGCGTTCTCGTATGCGGTCTTCATAAAATGGCCCCATATTTCTGTTTGCTCCAACAAAAACTCGAAACGTTTTGCTCTAGCATTTTCCTTAAATGAAAAATTCCGCTGTATTTATAGCTTCCCGTACCCGTATACGTTTTAAACATTATTATAGCAAATACAAAATCTCACCAAATGCTGAAATTGCGCTTCATTGGACTGAATAATTTGTTGATCGTCGGGATTAGAGATTGTTGCTCCGATTCTGGACGATGAATTTGTAGTATCGAGGCTACTGCTTTTTGAAGAGCTCATAAAGTCTGATGAAGCTATAACAAATTTTCATAAATTATTTTCTCCAATATCGCTCACCACGCCATCAATTTAAACTGATTTTGACTGGTCCATCCGTACTGACTAAGAACTTTCAATCACGCTCTATTTTTACAACCTAACTGACACCTGATTACAAAAATACATATTATACATATAAAAAGGTTCAACTTACGCTTGTAGTCCTCGGTCTCCGACTGGATCTCACTCTGATTCGACGAATTCATGTCATCCACGTCCGAACTTCCAGACGCATCATGCGAAGAGGTCGAACTATCGATTATCTTCGATGGATCGTCCTTGTCAAAATCTGCAAACATATCGTCATCCATCTAGACAACTGCTTTCGGATATGATAATCCTTCTCCAAAATTCTAACGGTCTGGTGGCTGAGAGACCCAATAAGGGTGCCAGTTCTTAATCTCTTAGCTGCCGATGCAGGTAAAAAGAATCTAAAAGCGGCAAGCTATATTTCAGAATATCAGAACCCACAAATGATTATCCATTGACTATATATAACGATACTTTGACAAAGTGATCATGTGATCAGTGACATTTCAAGGCTATCAACATGATAGCATATCAACAGCTGCTAACTGCTAGCTTTGAACTTACCTGACAGAATGCTCGACGCCTTCAGTCGAAACCCCCAAAAAACCGTTGATATTTGACGGTTAGCTACTCCATACTACAAGCCTAGCTATGCAATGGCGGAAACGAAACCCCCACGCTCCCCCTTTGTCCAGTCATCAGTCGGTCTCTGCAACAAAAAGCTAAAACATTTCCGCTTTTTAATTTTTTTACTTTTTATAGCAGAAAAATAATCTGACTGTCCAGTCGTCAAAAAATAATTGATAATTGTTACAAACGCTGATAGAAGCTTTCGTTTCGGGAAGATGGCCAACCTACCCGTCGCGCGAGCACGGAAACAATTCATGCACTTTTAAAGTATGTACCTCCACCTCGAAATAATTCCGACTTTCCGACTTGACATAGATATTATGTTCCCCGATATTTTCTGCTATATTATTACAACGCGCAAAGAGAACCGCGATCTTATTCTTCAAACTCTTGCGCCAAAACAAGTATTTTCGAAACTCAATTCGTCAACTAGTAAAACGTTTATAAAAAGAGTCAAAGCACAAAGGCGTCTGTGTTGCACATAAAATTAAAAGCACTCCTTAATTTTGGCGTCCCATAAACTTCGGCTGTCAGTGTTGTAAAAGCGCGTCCGTATTACTAATATTGATTACAAGTGACAAGTTACAATTTAATTACGTCAGATCATAAAAAGATTTTTAAAACAGCCTCTCGTAATTTAATCTAATGCCACACACAATGACACACAACGTTATTCAAAAGGCTCGATTGAAGAAAAATGAGTCATATTGTTCAAAAGCGAACAATGACTTAACTGTAGTAAACTTCTTTGAAGCATTATAGCAATACTACGTACAACTAACAGAATGAAATTATATTTTAACGGAACAAATGAATTCACAGGAAAGTTTTAAAATTCATATAAATATGTGTATCGGTAGCTTTGTCTCACGTCACAAAGACATTTGGCAAGTACAAAGTCATGTCACAATTGTGACTCGTAAGTAATGCCGCAGATCCAGGAAATCCCCAATTGCAATGAGTGATAAGAAACTTATTTTGGGAGATGGAAAAGTGTCTTTAAAAGACATGAGAGGTGAAAGTTCTCTTTGAAGTAATAGATTTTCTCATCATTTCCATAATTGCTTATGAAGCTGCATTAGAATTTCCATGTAATTTGCCTGACTGAATGCATAATATTGTCGACCTGACTGCCGAGCCTAATTCTCTCGCTTACACAAAGTGTAACGGATTTAATACATGCATTTTGGCTAGTTTTTTGTTGTCGTAATTTAATAAGGTTGCAGTTGTGTGGCCAAGCGTCATTCATTGACTGAAGTTTTGAACATGTCTAAAAATCACAATTTGAGAATGACTGATGTGTCAAAGTGTAGTACAAAGAGCCTTCGTATTAAAGCATGACTTGTCACTCACACAATATATATATTTAAAAACGCGTGATATATGAAGCATTCATAAGTCAATAATATGATCGATCAATTGCATTGAGGTGGTGGCTAAAACGAGACAATGATTATGTTACAAATGTACCTAAGTACAATATGACTCAAAGTCAGCAGATATGCAAAAATTACCCAGGTACATATATTTCACATTTGGTCACTAAAATATACTTGCCTTATTAAAGCTTGGTTGAACGCAGAATACAACCGTATTGAGTGCGGTGCAGCACACTAACCATAAGAATAAATGTAATACTCTTCTTTGGGCTGGACTTTGCATTTTACAATTCTACAGGAATTGATTTGACTTGGAAAGGTAGACATAGTGGGATATGTGCAATTTCCTGTGCTATTCTGTCATTTAATTTCCATTGAGTATTGAGCCATAAGTGATATAAGTATAGTCATAATAGTGCGCTTTGCATAATAAATGTAGATCAAATTCCGGATTTTGTTAGCACATGCTACGCTAACCTTAATACTAAATGAGTAAAATCCGTTTTACGTAAGGCAGACAAGCAGAGAAAGGACATCATTCCTAAACCACAAAGATGTAAAGTTTTGTTTTGACATTCTGGCAGCCATCCTAAACCTCGTTGATCACTATTATAAACTACCAGAGAGGCATGGCTTGGGCTTTATGGAAGTGGAAAGTGGAAACTCGCTTTCCATATAGTAATCTTATGTACATATCAAAGATGATGACGATGTGGGAGGAAATTGTCTTGCTTTTCCTTCGCTATTCCCAAATTCCCACATATAAACATGATCATGCCAAAAAATGCTAAACAAATTTGACACATTTACAATACGTGTGTAGAAAAATATTCATCGGTCCGTCATCCATTTATATCTTTTCGTTCCTATATACTAAATCTTAATAGGTAATTTATAGCTTCAGTATAATATACCTTGTATATATTATATACATACAGAGTATGTATGTGGTAAATATACAAGCAGGAAATCTACGTCTTCTGCTCATAAGAGCAGCTGGTCCACAGTAAAACTGGCGAAAGTGATGCTTTTATTGTACGGGATCTCTCACTCATTTTGGCGTAATAAATTAGATATTCTGAGTGTTTCAAAGTGTGTAATACGAAGGTGATTTTGGAACTGAGAGTAAAGAGTGAGATGTGTATAATCCGGCTAATCTGATATTTAAGAATTTCGTTCACAGTGAACAGTACACATTTCCCGAGTCTCGTCTCATTTCAAAGAGGACAAAAGTTAAAAACATTTTTATTACGGCTCCCATCCCCTATTTAATCCTCTCACCACAAATCCGCAAAGTATCGAAGTAATAAGAATATTCAATATGATCCTCTTGTTTTGAGGACAAGAATATTAGGAGTGGATGTCGTGAAATGTGTTGTCACCCATATCTGATGCAGTTGACTAGCCTCGTTTCTTTCCGAACTGTGTTTTTTATAATCTAACATGTTCGTGTTCTGTGTGTCTTAATAGATTCCCACATTGGAGCTCTTTGTGTTTTGGAACATTGGAGGAATTCATCTTTGCAAATCCCCGGTGAAGAAGACGAATCCCCTGATGATGATAATGGGATAATAACCACTTGAAAAGAATAGGAGTGACGTGTGTGCTGCTGTGTGGTTGGTAAGATAACTGCTTTTTTCTCGAACATACATTCGTCTGGTAAGGAGCCATAAAAATTGGTTGTGTAACTGTGTACTCTCTTCGTTTTAATTCAGTGGAATACTACTTACAGAGCTCAGGACGACCAGCCGGAGACAGTCACAGTTGAATTTAGATTGGATTTTCGAATGGGTGGTGGTGGTGGTGGATAAGGAGTGTTTGTGGTGCACCGCACCAGTGTTACCAACGGGAGACAAGATGTGTGGAAGAAGATGAGATGATGATCATCATGAGAAAGTGATGCATGATGGAGTGTGTAATAGTGACACAACTGATTGAAATGGAAAGGTGGAAATGAGGAGTAGAAGAACTCTCTCGCGTTCGTCATGATGTTAAGTGACTTGTTCAAATACTTAAGTTTTCAAGTACTACATGGATTCTAATTACTACTGCTGCTGACTGCGAAAACCCTGTGGAACACTACTGGCAATTGAAACAGGAGGAGTTATCTGCTACAAGCATCACTCACACTGTTGTAAGATTAAGTGTAAAGTGATTTTTTGCATGTTCCATAACGATGTAATGTAAAATGTGTGGTCTCAGTGGTCTACTTTTGCTAAATAGTTTTCTTTCAATTTCCACTCCCCTTCTCCGTTCCCTCTGTATCAAGGCTTAGGAGCATGTTGTATTATTTTCGAATGTTTTCTGGCGTTTGACGATCAACGATTTGCTCCGTGTATATTTTTGTACTAATGAGAACCGACCACAGCCGCCGGTGTTTGCCAATGTTGGAATTTTTAGTGATTCTTAATTAATTGCCACCTCCATATATCGTCATCAGTACAAACAACTTGGTGAAAGTTGTGCTGCTGAAACCTTCTCCTTTTTTATGTAAATTATTTAAGTTTTTTGTAGCAAAATAGCAACCTTTTTAATCGTTATTGCGTTCCAGAAATTATTATAGTTTTTTGCTGCCCCCTTCCCGTCTTGTGATTCAGCATGGAATCACACACACTGTTGGTGGATTTACCAGCAGCGACTGCAGAATTAATACAAACTGATTTTGAGCTTTTATCGGTTTTTGAGTTTTTAAGCGAATGCAACTTGTTAAAATGAAAATAGAAGTAGTTTGGTAGTATTAAAAGGCCCCTTATTCAGTAATTACAAATCCCAAGTTGTATAATATATTGTTCAAAAGTGTCAAGAGGATTCCCTTTGCCACCTACCCAACCGTGTGCCCCCTTGAAGAAACCGAATGAGCCCTTTGAACAGGCATTCGCCTTCACAGCAGCATATAACAACTGGTGTTGGCAAGGTTTGATACAATAATAAGTGACGTCTTGTCTCTCTGTGCAGTTTGGGATAAGAAATAATCATATTGGACGTGACAGACATGAGTGCTGGATGTAATCTCTGTAGAAGTATTGACCTGGAATGGAAACAGATCCTTTGAGGGCCTTCAATTATGGAAGTCCTACAGAAGCCACATTTCGAGGATCCTCTGGTGATAGCTCAGTGTCTGTAAGTGGACAAGGAACCCAACAACCGTCCTACCAATCCGTGACTTTTGAAGAGTCACAGGAGCAGCCCTCTTCAACTCTTGACCAGTCGAGGACTGGTAATTCCCCCAGAAGAAAAAAGGTAGTTTTGTCAGTTTTGTTCACTCGACGCTGATTCCATTTCAATGTTGCATATAATTAGATCGATGTGAAAGTAAGAAATTCAGCAAAAAGTGAGTGGGGTTTCTACTTTGTTTGCATTTCGTCAGACTCCCTATTCTGGTAAGCCGTTTAGTTTAAGTTCAGATGACGACATGATCGACATAACGCATCAGGGAACTGTAAATGAAATGCACGATCATGAAGAGGACCTGCCACCGCAGTCCACGAGTAAGACTTTTAATTTTCAATTAACGTTCATAATTTTAATTTACATTAATAATGGGATATTTTCGTTATTTTTGTTGTTTGCAGGTTATTATACGATGAGAAAGATAAATTGTATAATATATATAAATATATATAAATGTTTGCTTATCTCTGACTGTGCTTTTCATTTTTCACACTTCACGTTTAATTCTTGAATTTAGTGGTGGACGTGGTCGGAGATAATTGGAGGAAAGAATTACAAGGAAGGCGCGGCAGCATACATCATTTCTTATTTATGTTACGTTCTTTGGGCAGTTGGTTTTGCATCGTTAGCAGCATCACTAGTCAGAACTTTTGCCCCGTACAGCGCTGGAAGTGGTGAGTAAAGGTTGATTATGAGACGATATTGAACGGAATTTTCGTAATGCTGAAGTAATAAATGTCCAATGAATGTTTTAAACAGGTATACCTGAAATAAAAACCATCCTCAGTGGTTTCATCAT
>JAHZMW010001124.1:0-29945 GCA_027743745.1 Alloscopus bannaensis | reverse complement strand
GTCAAAAATGATTTAGACTTGAGTTTTCAAAGAAGCTTACAAACACAAAGATATTGAACACAAGTGCTAAATATTGATTTCATTTAATCTTCCAGTGAACAAATTACTTGCTCTTCATTTAGATTCATTTCAATTGACACATTAAAAATATGCTTAAAACGCGGAAAATATTCACCGAGTACCTTTCGAGTGGAAATGCTGTATGTAATCTTATGTTTTCTCTTTGCGCTTGTTTAAAAAAAAGCACCTCAAAAGCCAAACACTGACTCCTTCATCACGATATCACTGGACAAATCGAAGACATTTTGCATTTCATCAAAGTGAAATCCGTAGAGCGTCTCTAGTCTGTAATAGAGATACATACTTTTGGAATACGTGTACATATAGTGATTAGCATAAAAAATGTTTTTAGTACCGCACCCTTTTGGTCATAACTGTACATTTACACTTATTATACATCATAAGCTGTAGCTGTAGCGCAGAGAAACTATTTCCTACCTTAATATTACTCATTTTGTAGTGACCACTTTAGGCTAGTGTGTATATCAGTAATATATAATTATAGACTAGTTGGCCCTTTTTCTAGAGAGTGAGTCTGTAAATAGAGTATGGAAATATAGAACGCTCACTAAATCTTTGCTGACAATGGCGGAGCGATATATTACATAGTGCTGACCATTCGCTCATGGGTTTCTTATTCAAAGATATCCTAATTTCCGAAGCAATATGAAAGTGTGGAAACATCGATTTGCGCGTGATGAGAAATGTCATCAGGTTTTCTTTTTTTGTTCAAGTTTCTATTTATGACAAACATTGCTGTGCTCTTGCGTACCTTATGCCCTTGACATCATGAAGACAACACTTTGTTTCCTAAAAATACTTTCTCAGAGAGAAATTCGGGTTTTTTGGATAAGTGATTTTGTGTATCATTTAGCCCCGCGCAAAAAGAGTTCAAACGACGAGATTTATGATTAAAACAACGATTGGTTTCAATAATGTTATCGTAATAAGGTTGTGCTTCCTCAAAAAATCGGTTTGAATTTGAATGAGTGCTTTACGTTAAGAGTTAACTTTGGAACATTCCTCCCCAACTCTGTCAATCAAGCTTACTACAAACGTTTGTATTAGGAAGAGCGACTATATTCACAAGTATTTTAAAGAATGTATATATATTTTCATGAATCAATCTCAAATCACGTACACACCGTAAAAAAAATGCTAAGAGAAACTCTGGACAAAACTCTGTATAAAGGAAAAGCGTAGGAGCTGCATAATTCACAATTTGACACAAAAAAGTATGCACACCGTTTCGCTCTAAAATTCGAATTTATACGTACCTCTTAACTAGCCTACGAGTTGTTCTGTGCGCAAAGAAATTAATGAAATCTCAGTTGAGATCCAAGTGAGTTTTTCTACCCTTTTGTGTGAGATACTGGACTAAGAAAAAAAGTTGGAAACTTAATCAAAAGGAACGAGTTTTATTGCAAGTAATTAAAATTTATTTCTAAAAGACGTACTCCATTTCGAAGCACTCAATTTCACTCTCTTTTTTTGTATAAGAGCTTTCATCACATATGTCTATATATTTTTTTCCCAGCTTCTTAATTTTGTTTTTTTAAAGAGGAAAAAATGTAAGTCCGTGCAAAAGAGAACAAAAATCTGTAAGCCCTCCACTACTTTTTGAGTGTATAGACGAATAATAGAGTATAATGCTACAACACCTTTCTCCTGAATCAGCTTTCCGAGTTTGTACGTTTCCCTGAAGAAATCTGCTTACCTCTTTTACGTTGTAAAATAGTAAGCCGTTCCGCCGAGTTTCTCATTTTCTCTCTGTGAGCCCAAACACAACAATTTTTGTAAGGAACACATAACGGCCCAACAACTTCTAAAGACAAGACACAAGGTAGTACATTTCATAGACTTCCAAGTGATAAAGGTGAACAACATGGTAGTTTAATAAAAACAGTTACACAGCAGGATTATATGTCTGCTCTGTCCTCCTGTTTTGTATCCCTTTTGGAAATGCGAACTAAAAAAAACAAGATTGTTGTCCTGAAGGAGCACATAATATATGTATAGAATTGTGCATAAAGAGCAACCTCTCATAATGTATATCATCGATCATTTTCACAAAGAAATGCTACACTTCTATAGTCAACATGTATATAACAAGTTTAAACCTTATGAAACACACAGCAAAGAAAAATGATCGCAACTGCACTACATATTGTAAATTTTTACTATATCACACACACGTCTCATATTTACGCTGGTTTTTGTAAAAACACGCTCTCGCAAAAAAAAATGGTAGGAATCCCACCAAAATTTTGAATCGTGTGTAAACGGAGATATAATTATTACAATGATGATTATGTTTGTAAAAAGAACTCTTGACATGATTTGATTACTTTAAAGAATTTAGATGTTGCCTGTGATATGATACATTTTTGAGTGGTAAAGTGAAGGAAAGTTAGTTAACAAGAAATCATCATCTTTTACTGTACATACTTTACGAGAAATGTAAGAGGATACTTGACATACATATTACAATCTATTATTATGGTTTTCCACAAAAAGCTCTACAAACATTGTAAGGAAAGGGTTATAAAAACAAGTTGAGTAATACTGTATGATGATTTGACGATCCACTACTTTTTATTAGTAATAACAAATCGGTAAGATAGATTATAATGTAATGTGTATATATAATGTATGTATTGTACATATGTCCTCTACGAAGAAGTTACAACTATTCCAACTATGATTGTTACACTTTAGCTGAAGATTTCATTACGTAAATCCAAATAACCAGCATATATAGGTAAAATATATTATGTGATTATTTACAATGAAAGCATATTATACTACATCAATACGAATAAAGTTTATCAAGTGAGAATCATGAGAAAGTTGGAGTGAATTATTTTTTATTTCAAAGTAGCCAAAAATATGACCACGATGAAGCATACTAAATTTAAGAGGTAATACGATTAGAAAAGCATATGGAGGTCGTTTCCATCTAATTGCTGGAGAATAAACAAAATCTTTCCGAAAGATGGAACAACAAGGACAAAGCTTTGTTTGCCAGAAAACAGTATGCTTTCGCGTATTTGTTCGCATAAATTTGTTGGCTTATCACAACATGTAAAATCAACTGCCATATTGCAGAGTTTAAACGTTTTTTTTTGTAGGTAGCTTTCATATTCATCATGAGAAAGTAAAAGAAGGGAATATAGAGGCTTGTGCTTGCCGACTGAACCATGCAAATGACAATTCTCAACTTTAGCCGATTTATTATATTACAAAAGCAACGAGCCATGTGAGAAGGCAAACAAAGCAAAGAAAACCAGGGAAAGTGAGGTTTATATGTTGTAGCGAATGCGGAAAAATGCAAGAAAGGATTGCTCCATGATTTCCTAAATATGAATGCATCTGCTGAGCGGAGAAACACAAAGAAATTATCTCAGTTGTAGTTATTTTTGATACAAAAACAGCTACAAAAGGAGAGTGTCCTTGTGAGTCTTACAAAGGAGTCTTTTTCACAATCGAAGAGCTTTTGCTCTGACTTTCACTCGCATATTTGTACAAACATAACGTAGAGACCAGGGAGAAAGCTGAGGAGAAGTAGCCAGTCCGGGACAAGGGGGGATATGGTCAACCTAATTTTTCTGAAGCTGTATCAAGGCTTTCAAGAACTCTAAAAATAGACTTGAACAGTGTATCTCTATGTATCCATATCTGCAGGGGAGAGAAAGTGCGCAAAAAAAACTATTTTCCTCAACAAAGATTTCGTATGCATGAAAAGCTTTCAAAGAGAGAAAGTGGTCGAGATGAAAGTCCGAATTTGACTCCAGCTGTGGACACATCCATGTGCGCATCTTTAATGGAAGACCAATTTATTGAGATGGGCTGGGATAACATTGTTCCCCGGATGTATATAGAATTTTGCATGGAGCCCTGCCCAAAATAAAGTGAATTTGTGATTGTGTGTGATGAGCACTGCATGTCTGGGCTTGTTAGTGGTACGTAGTAGTGAGTAGGTAGATTCTACAGTGGAAATTAGGACTGAAAATGCGAGCAAAGATAAACAGATCGTGTGACACTCACACGCTGGAGAAAATTTAGGAAGAAAGTTCTATAGCGTCCAGAAATACACACGCACACACTGCTGCAGTTTGGTGGAAAAAATGGGCTAAAAATAGCTCAGGGATGTGCTTTCGATGGAATAAGTGCTTCTATATTTATGCTCATAAGAC
This sequence comes from Alloscopus bannaensis, assembly GCA_027743745.1. Taxonomy (NCBI): domain Eukaryota; kingdom Metazoa; phylum Arthropoda; class Collembola; order Entomobryomorpha; family Entomobryidae; genus Alloscopus; species Alloscopus bannaensis. Next base: position 25,689 of record JAHZMW010001124.1, on the reverse strand, counting down.
GACGACGTCGACGGCGGCGGGTTGACCTACTTTTTTGGAGGGAATGCTGTTGCCAACCCTATCTAACGGGAAACTTCTGTTTTCTCTCATGGGAAAGGGAAAGTGGATCTACAGGGTAACAACGGAGAAAGTTGGGATCTCAATCCGTAGATGGAGATGTACACGCATGAAAGCAATAAGCAACGGTGGGTGAGTTATGTACGTGCGAGAGACGTTGGAAATATGTTAGAATGACTCTGTGCTCGAATTGAATGAAATGAACCTTGATTTCAGTTAAAACTTATGCTCCAAATAATTAATAAATTCATTTCTTGTTTTTACTGCATCCAAAATCGTATAAACTTTATTTCTCCAACAGATTACAAAACTGTTCTCCTCCACAATAATATAACAAACTAAAACATACTGAGTAGCATCATTGTTGCTTTCTTTTTGGCATTTTAATACCAAAATCGTTGAGTTGTAACATAAATTATTAAAAGAGTTACACTTTGTACACATCTTACAACTGATGTGTACTCACTTTCTCAACTCTGTTTCACAAATTATTACTTTACCTCCATTCTTGGCACATTTCGTATTAAAGCTGTGGGGGAAAATTAAAGCACAAAACTGAGCCTCCTTGTACATAACACGGAATATTATGTAAAGACACCAAAATTAAAACCTACATTCTTAATAAAAATGTACAAATGAGCACTACTATAATTAGTAGTCGGCTAAGGAAGTTACAACAAAGTTGTCATAAGCGTGTGGCATATATTTTGCGATTTCGCAAACCAAGGATGAGATTATAGTGTAAGATCAATGTTGAAAGAGGAGCTTCATGAGATACCAAACGGAAAGAGTTATTTGTTATATACCGCGCCTTCACATTTGACTAATACGTTTTCTCCTAAGTAGAAATCCTCTCTTTCCTCTTATTGCGACAATAATATTCTTTGCAAAATACTTTTCTTTGCTGGACTAGAGCGCGGACGAAACATATCTGCATATTATAAAGGAATATTGTTCTACCTTTCTATACCTAACTGTATCTCGTATAATAATATCGTACTTTGGTTACGTTACAAGAGAGATACTGGTATACTGACAAAATACAATGTTTGTGACAAAGGCCTGATGAATATTATCATAATTTCACGTTCTCTTCAATAGTCGCATTTTTCTTAGATTTTTTTTAGCAGTCATCGTCTTCTGAGCTGTTCTGCTGGTAGCGACGCCGAAGCTTCGGCGTGGTTAAATGTCAGGTTCTCTGGCTGCGGTAAGCTTGGGCAGAATCACAGCGTTGTAACTGGGCAGGGCTACCAGTTCCGTGGGAAGGGCCACCTGTGGTCATAAATTAATTTCCAGTTTTCATAAAGTACATAAATACTGCGTGAAATGTTGAAAAAATATTTTTGTATGTTTACCGAGATGTTTGCGATCCAGTTTCGGGGTTGGTGGTGGGAGCGTGGTGCTTCCATGAAATCGACAAGATTTAAGCGAATTGTGACGCGTCAGACCGCTACTCGTAACTTGTGACGTTGCTCCATAAATACTGTTTTGACAGCAGGCGTTGATGTAGTCTGCGACCAGTCTGGTGATTTCAAATATCTGCAATATCCACAAAATATATTTTTTAGGAAAAGCTGTCATTATGGACGCAAGATAAATGTCAGTGTCGCTTGTCACGAGATGGTCATTCATTTTTTTTTCTCTCTCAAACCTTGAGTTTCGACATTCCTCCAAAGAGCAACCTCCGCTTTTTCCCACAGTCATCCACGACAATCATGAAGTGATCATCTAAAGCCCCACCGAACGTCTGAACAGAGGCGTAGTTATATCGAACTATTTGCTGGAGTGTTTGATGGTCGAGAATTGCGATCCCTTCTTCGCCGACGGCTGCCAAAACGTTGGTCCCATCTTCAATGGAGTGCGTTCCCCGTATCTAAAAAAAGAGAAAGCATCAAATATATTACCAGAATAAATACGGGAGACGGGCATGCATGCTACACAGCGTTTTATTAGACTCACCGAGACGCTGAACAAAGTTGCCCCGAATACCGGCCATTTTCTCGTGCACGTCAAATATATCCTCACACAGTCAACAATGCTTTTCCCTTTGAGAAAACTCCACTTCTCCACGAGACTATCACAAAGCACTTTATACTCTTCTTGGGCAAGATGTTCGCGGTATCTGGTGGGATAATATTTCTCCAAAATTTGCACCACAGTCTGCGAGCCTCCACTCCCGCGTCCTTTATCTGGTCGGTAATCGCCACTATCAATCTGCATTCCATGAGAGAAAGCGAGAAAGGGAGCAAAGAAAAATCACGTTGTTACTCTTTTATCTTCACGTTGTTGTATTAAATTGCAAAATCCATCACCTGACTTTTGCACACAAGCTCACATAAAGTAACTCTGTGCCACTCTTCCTCGTATAAGAGAAAGGAGAAGAGACAGGACTAAATAAAAGGAGAGGAATCTCTTACTTGAGCCATAAGAGCTGCGAGCTCAAGGGCCAACTCTCTTGTTAAAGGGAATCTTCCAGCGACAACGGCTTGGTTCGCTTGATAGCAGAGAAGCAATCTTTCTTTGTCTGTCTCCTGCAGAACCCCGGACTTTCGGTAGAGTCTGGATTTAAAAGTGAGTGTAACGACACGTCTTGTCTCAAATTTTCCAAGGCCCCGCTCCCTCAAGACTGTTTCCCATTGCGAGATCACGTCACATATCTTTTAAACAAGAAACAAACAGAGGAAATAATGTATTTGTTACGCTCTCACGTCCACTGCACCCAAAAGTCAACGATATATACACGGGATGAGATTAGACCCGAAATTCGGAAGAGAAAGCAGATATTTACATGTGTGCAGTAGTACCTTATCCTCGGGTCGGAGTGAGTGTTCGAGATCCTTCTCAAATGGATCATCCTCAAACAACGCAAAACCAGAGAGGAATGGCTCCCGACATCCAATCTCGTGACAGAGTGAAAGCAAAAATTCCTCAACAGTTGTTGAGCCATCGAATCCAACCACCTAGAAAAAAAAGTTGAAGGAGAAAGAAAATCGTTTACATTCCTGAATTGTTTTTTATCGACCAAAAAAATATATCATTTCAATTTTCAATCCTCCAAAAATAACCAGCACAATCTTCTCCTCACATACTGTCACGCACATCCCTACTAAAAAGATAAAGTGGGCATATGCACACGTTTTGAGACGTGTGTGTGTAGATGGATTCGTTGAGATTAAATGAAAGTGGAAGGGAGAAATATCTATTTTTCCTCGAGTCCGAGAACCACTCAAAAGCTTACATCTCTCTTAAGATATTTTGCAAGAAATCCAGAGAGAAAAGAGAAAGCCCAGAGCGGTCTACGACTCGCTCCTGGAATAAATCAGAAGAGAACGAAAGTGAAAGGAATTCATCAATCAGAAGGAAAACGAATGTGCTCTCTCTCTATTCAGTTTTATATAAAAAATATCCATCATTGAGGCGCATTATTTACTTCTCCTCAATTCGTAAATAGTAGAGAAAATCGATATGCAAAAGAGTGGTACGCACTTGGTGTCCACATTCCGAGTGAGATGCTGCTTGAGATACCAGAGGAGTTTATTGTTTTTCGGAAGAAAGAGGGAAACCGCGAGGGACAAAAGCTGCCAGCCCTGAACGAAGACAAAGCTCCGAACACTGGACTTTCCTTCGGACGTGAGTGAGTGATGGTAATGCATCCCGTGACCATGGGACAAGAGTGGCGACGAAGGGACTGAGGACGAGCCTTTAGATTTAGTACTACTGGTGCTGGTGACTTTTGCGGGAGACGTTTTGCTCGAGTTGTTCCCTCCACTGCCACCTCCACCACGGATGCCGATTGAGCGACTAGGACTACTTGATTTAGAGTTGCCGGCAGAGTTGGTCGCGGCCGTCGTCCCATGATGATTATTAGTTTGATGAGACCGATTTGTCAACGATGAGGGTTGTGACGAAGACTGCTGCTGGTGCGGACTAGATTGATTGTGTGATTTCCCGTGATGATTACTTGATGAGTCGCAGAGGAACAGGGAGTGAGTTGCGTTCAGGAGAAAGTGCTACAAAGAGAAAGTAGAAAAAAATTAGTCTCATAAAATTATGGAGGTTGTTGCCCTGATTATTGGAGGTGACTCCGACCCTTATTGGACTTACCCGAGAGTGTTTTATCTTTGTGAACGTCCTATTCACATGTGCAGAGTTCTTAAAGGTAAGTACCCTCGATGTTTGCTTGACAAGAGCACAGATCAATTCCGCTTGAAGCTCGGAGTATATCGAGGCAGAGTTGCAACGCATTCTGAGCGAGGACCACGTGGTAGTCAATCCCTACAAACAGAAATACAAGGCTTATAAGAAATGCTGTGTTGAATAAACTTTTATGTAATAAATTGGTAAAAAATATATTTACCGCTTGCGTCCAAAGGCACCGACATGAACAACTGACAAGACTGTTCAAACAATTCATAAATGGTTCATCATTAAACTGCCAAACATACAATAATTTAAGCTTTGAATATTGCATACCTTAAATAATTTTATCGCTTCATTCTGAAGAGCTTCTTGACGACAGCGACGACAAAGGCGAGGTGATACTTTCCTTACTGTGTAGTAGAAGTGGATTCTTCCATAAATTACAATCTAAACGATGAGAACAAAAAAGTCAAGTTGGAAAAAAAAGTAATTAATATTTATACGAGGACAAGACTCGCATGCACATCACACTACTTATAAAACGCGAGTCGTAAATCATTTTCCCGATAATGACTCACTCGGATCCCCATCGACTTCCATTAACTTATGAACAAGTTGCTCAAACTGAGTCCCTCCACTTGGTCCCTTGCCTGACTTTCCCACCACGGTCAGGTGATACAGCCACGCATCCTGAAAAGAGAAAGTAAGAAAAAAATAAATCAAGTTTAATGATACTCTCAAAAACTTTCTCTTTTCACCAGCTTTCCTTTTGTGTTTTCCACCTTTTCTTGTTTCGTTGAAAGATGCAGGTAAATGGGGCTCTGGTGGCTGGGGAAAACTCCAATGGTGAAAGCTTCCGAGTACAAGCCAGCCGGGCCTGACTCATCTTTATCGTCAGTGTCCGAGTCTGAGACATGATCCACATCTTCGACTTGCTGAAGTATAAAAAAACCTACCAGTTACAAACAAAGTTGCTGTTAAAACGTATAAAAACGTACAAAAGGACAACTTACCGCGTCTCGCATGTTAATCTGTCCGCTCGTCACCTAAACATACAAGACACAAAAAAATAGAGATGAGAGAAAGTGGGGACATTAGAAGATCATTAATTACCCTTGCTTTAATTCCTTTTGGCACATCAAACAATAAGTATCAAATTACGAACAGAGTGTGTCCCCCCTTTTATATACTGTACTACTTTATGTGTTTTCCATCAACTAAAAGATTCTCAATTAAGATTAATATGAAACGACTCTTCTTTTTTTTGTGCAGCTTCAGCCCTTCTCTCAGCACGTAGTAGCCAGGAGAATGAGCAAAGAGCTCCAAGTTTCGCTAATGTCGGCACTTTTCTCCACTCTCTAGTTGGTCGTGTGTGTTTATTAGATTAAGTTATTTGACAGTGTCATACAAGGGAAGGAATGTAATCAAGGAAAATGTCAGTTTGCCCAACGCCTCCGATAGGAGTGAAAGCAAGCATCCTGAAGGGAGAAAGCACAAGACATAGATCACGTTGTACAATGTATATTTGTACATTCATTACAATGGGTCGATAATGTACAAAAAAAACTAAAAAAAAAGAGAGGCTCCTTTTTCGGTAAAGATGAGCATTTCACATGACACAAAGAGATCAGTTAGAAAATGGAACGATTATGAAATGAAATTAGGGACGAGTTTTCTTCCAAAGCCCTTGGTAATCAACATCACATCAAGGGCTCACTCTGTGCGCTCCCCAATAAATCTTTCGCCTACAATAATGACTCTCTAGTATGGAGACACAGAGAAAGGGAAAGCATTAATTACCGTGTCTGAAGGTGATTTGAAGGAAAGGAGCATTTTCCCAATGAGGACACACCAGCACCGCTTCGCATGCCCATTCTTCACTTTGATCAACCATCCCTGAAGAGTTGGCTTGCTATCTTCCATGCTCAAAACTAATTTCGTTGCGTTCCGCCTCACCACATTCTGCAAGAATATTATTACCAGAGAGAAAGAGAGAAAATGAGAAATCCTTATAACCTCATCACAACAATAATGAAGAATCACTTGAAGTGATTCTATATAATTTCTCATTATACACATCATTGTGCGACGATATTACCTGAAGAACACGAACCCAGTCATCGACCGCTGGTGTCGAGTCAGCAGTTAAGTAGTAGGTCTTCTTTCCGGTAGCAATTTCAAACGTGGCTGCTCCCTCACCCCGTATAATTCGGCAGTTTTCATCGAGAAGAATCTCACGACCTGCTGGACGTCTGCTGGACTCTTGCTGCATTTATGATAGGGAGTAGGGAGAAAGCAAAAAAGAGAAAGTATCAGTCTCAAGCCACCCCAGCAAAAAAAATGTGCACAATGCTCTAAAATTTCATCATACTGCACTCGCGACAAAGTTGTGCAAAAAAAAACTGGACTATAAAGAGAAAGGTAGTGATACTTTGTAAAGTTTGGTAATGACTCCAATAAAACTGAGGAGCAGAGAAAAAAGATCATTGGAAAATTTTTCCTTTTTTCCAAACTGCACCACACACACACGTGTCATTGATGTCTTTTTCCTCATTCCGGTGAGATTACATAAAAGCAAGGAGCCCCCCTTTCTAACTACATGTAGTAACTGCATGTTTACCAAATAAAGTTGGAAAAATATTGGTGAGAAGAGCTTTTCTTTTTTTCTCCCCTATTAAATGGGAGTTAATGGGAATAATGAAACTTTGGTGCAGTTATCCTTGGAAAGGTGTACGCTATCTGTGGCGGAGAGAAAGTTGAGAGAGCATTTGAGTAAAGAGAGGAAACGACCAACCTGAGATTTCCAGTACGTCAAGGTTCCATTTCTGAGAACAAAGTATCGTTTTCTCCACGTCTTCAACTTTCCCCCAAGTTTGGTCAAGTAGCCTGCTTTCTCCAGTGACTCCTTCCGGGGAGAACTTTCCACCGAGTTAATGACGGGAATGGAAGGGTTATTTGAGGAAGAGCTTGAAGGCCCAGCTGCCACTACTACTGTGGTCCCCAGTGGAATTACAGATGGGACCGCGGCAACTGCAGCTGAGCAGCCAGCAACTGTAACAATTCCTCCGGATCCTCCAGAACTCGTGCTGCCTCCAGGAACTCCACCACCTGGTGCGCTGAGATTGCGACAACCAGAAGAGAGTGCAATGTCTAAGCTGTTGGTTTCACTCGCAAAAGCATCCGGAGGAATGGCGTAGTCGTCTGAAACTTCTGACTCGAATGAGGGCTCTAATTTTTAAAAAAGAAAATCAATGAATAATTTAGAATATTAAGGTAATCGACATTTTTTATATAAATGCATCAATGTACCGCGTCGAAGACTTTTGGATGGAGACGATGAAGATCTGTGAAGAGGTGAAAGACTATTGGCTATTGAAGACGGAGCACTTTTCCCCGGACTGGAAATGTCCGTTTCTCCCGAGCTCATCGGATGTGGACCAGATCCGGAGCCGGATCCCATCTCTTCTCCGTCAGAAGAATCGGACGAGTCTCCGCTGAATGGGGCTGATCTAATTTGACTTGCTCGCTATAAAAAAAAAACATTTTCACTTTCTGACGCAATGGAAATGAAGTCCTTGAAACGTCCCATTTTTCTCCATGAGACACGTGTGTGATATCGAGATGAAGGTTCTCATTTTGAATAGATACGTCTGTCATTCATAAAAACCCGAGTATTTCACAAGGACACCACATACTCGTATCTCAAATCTATTTTTGGTCGGCCATTGTTCTAATTTGTAAAATGGTGATGATGATAGTAATGAAATGAATGGTGAAAGTTGGTTATTAGCTTACCCCTTTGACAGTGGTGTAGACAGGAATGGAGATATTAATGCCGAGAGAATTGTATGATTGATGAAGTGTGCCAGAAGCAGAGGCAATTTCGCTGGAACTCGAGGCCTTCTCTTTCGACGGCAGCTTTAGCCCACCAGCAGCCACTTTGTAGAGATTAGAATAGATTGAACAGGTCATAATACGGACCATGTAAATGTACACTATAAACTAGCCAACATTGCCTGAAATGATTCGTGTTTTTTTTGGTGACTTACCCTCATAGATTCGCGATTCCCACGATGGAAACCTATAATCATCATTAATCCATTATGTTTCATTACTTCTCTATTCATTCCATAGTCTCTACGCTCAAATCCACTAGAAACTTGTGAAAAAAAATTCTGCGAATCGGACCAACGAAAACCAACCAATTGAGCTTTATCAATTCGTTGTTATTGAATCTCCAATACCTTAAATAAAATAATTATTTCTAAACAAAATTTTCTACTTTCTTTTCCCTCTTAAAAAAACATCTCTTGCAACAAGATAAGCATAATTTCTCTCCTTTCACTCGAATATAAAAAACTTTCTCTCTAGAGAGCTCTCACAATGAGGTGGCAAGCGACCGAGAAATGTCGCGGAAAACCGAAGAGACAAAAATCCTTCAGAAACAATGGAAATTGTATAAGAGAAACAAAACTACACAAGACATCCGCTCTCTCTACTTTCCACAAAGAGAAACGGCTTCCCATTTCCACATTGTAATAGACGTTATAATGACCGTCATTATCTTCGATGATGACTTCATTTCCACACGGAAGAAATATCACGAGAGAGAAAGCAGAGAAAGCACAAAAGAGATGTAAGGGATTGTACCACTGCATTTTGCGTGCTATGTTGATAAAGTTCCGCTCACGATATCTGAGTACATTTTAGCTAATGTGTGTAGCTTAATCTAAAGTTACAAACTCGTTTACACGTACCACACTCTCGTATATACACACTTGTTATATGCAGAGCACTTTTATCACGTTTTTCAGCCATTTTTGTTCTTCAACCTTCATTATTATCCATTTGAGTATCGTTTCCTGTGAAAACGAGCAGCTCTTTTCAATTTTCCTCTCCCACGTTCAACTACACGCTTTCCCCGGTTTATCATTGTAGAAAAAAATGAAGTCAGCAGTTTAGTTTTATGGCACAGTGTGGATGGATGGAAACGACATTATTGCCATTTACTCTTGTCATTGATTGTGTAACAGTCGACTAACGCGTATCATCACGTTTTACTTGCCCAAGTGTCCACATAAAAAATTCTCTGTATTCACGGAGAAAGGAGGGAAACTTTTTCGAGACAATATATACTGCCTTTTTCATCATCGTTGATCATCATAAAATGGAGACATTAAAATGTCAACTTAACAAGTTGACAATGGTTATGAGACACGGTTGTGTGAATTGTTTTTGTTCTCTCATTCTCTCCCCTGGTGGTCCTACAATAAACAGAGTTGAAATGTGCAGAGGAAGGAAGATTTCACGCTTTTTTACACCATCATCATTGACATAACGGACTCCCATGACATTCTTCTAAGCGCATATATACACATATATGCGAAGAATTTCTCGTCCAAAAAACCGTCAATTTTGGGAGAGATAAACTTTGTGAAAGTTGATGTTTGCAATTACACACTTTCCTTTTGTAGCCGAGCAATTGTGGACGAGCCACACACCTTTTCAATTTCTCATCTTGCAACAACTTTGTCGAAAAAAAAATCACAACTATTACAACAAAAACGGGTTTTGTTGTCCAACTATTCTAAAAGTTTATTCTGGATTTACTGGAGAATTCTGTGTTGATGAAAATTTGAACTTGTGGAGCTACACACAATGCCTTGAAATTTCTCTGTAATAGAATGCTTTTTTTTTAGAAAAAAAAAGATACAAAGCTTTGGTCGACCACATACGTCGCGTATCATCGGTTACATACGAATGAAAGAGGAGGTTGTGCTAACAAAGTTGTGAAAATTTTTGAACCTCCGAAAAATATGATAGTGAAAACCCGTGGAAATGTGAGAGGAAAACCGGAGATTGGAAAAGGCAAGTTGACAAAAGTGTAATCCCAAAAATCCTCGTCGCTCTTGGATGTGCACGCAAAATAACGGCAACAAAAGACTCATTCCGTGTGCCCCGTGTCACCACACTGCTTTCTCCAACAAAACTAATAATATCGACTTTCACTCGAGACCACGTCAAGTGTCCTTCATAACTAAACTTTTCCGTGACTCTAGTCGTATAGCGGAATTTCGGAGAGATATCTCTGAGGGGCATTGTGACGTTGTTTGTGCGTGGGTGAGAGAAAAGTGCAGTGTTGTGTCACGAGATAAAGCAGCACACAACAACCCTTTGGCGTGCAGTGACAACTTTCTATCTTTTTTGATACGTATAGGTTTTTCCCTGTTTACGAAACGAAGATTATACACAAACTTTCTCTTTGTAGTTTATAGTTTATAGTTTGTTTTTCGAAAATGTTTGACATTATGAAAGTTTGGAATATTTAGTTTGACTTTTACAGTGAAAATCTTGTGTCAGAGAGATTACATTTGTTGTTGTTCATAAGATTATGCAGCTGTTATGAGATTTGAAAAATAAATTAGTTTTTTGATACAATCCAAAAAAAATCAACACAAGACCACCACCGTAGATAGTCATTAATCTTTCACAAGCTTCCTCTACACCTTCTTTTTTTCTACAGAATAAAAAAAACGGGAGAGTGGGTATGTATAAAAAACTTTCTCTCACCTGTGCATTGGAGGAGGAGGCGGCTGTGACAGTTCGAATGGAAGCCCATCGTGTTTCTCACCACTCGGTGTGTAAATCTCGGAGTAGTCATGAATTTCATCCATTGCCCGTGCCCTCGCCGCTCCACTTGCGGAGCTATTAGTCACAATCCCGTTGGTCGCACAGCTATTACTGTGATTACCACTGCTCAAGTTCAGTTCTGGTCGGACGAGCTCTCGAACAGCGGCTTGCAAGTCCCTTGCCAATTGTTGACACTCTGGAAAAAAGTACACCACAAAAAATCTTCAATTTTTTATATCAATAAAAAGTACAATTTATTTACATACATACACCTTAGCTTACCAGCATCAAGTCGTGCTCGGAGAACCGAAGCGTCTTCTTCTTCAGTCGGTGGACTGCATGTCCCTGGAGTAGTTCCTGGAAGAAAAGATGAATGAGCAAAATATATTGCTAAATGGAAAACTCCTTTCTCCCTCTTGTTTCGGCAGTACACAGTAATCTTACAGAGCCGTTTTGTAAATAAGTAAAATGTTGCACACTTTCCACTTTTCCAGAAAAGCTCATCACACCACTTAAAATGAGTGAGTGTTTTACACCTCTACAATTCCAGGAGATTTTCGACAATACGCTGGAATAAATTGTAGTTAAGTGTAACACCACGGTACGTGAGCAAAACGAGTTATTGCGCACTTAACACACACTAACATCAAAACCATTGTGTTCTGTAGTTCCAATTCGAACCTGTGATATTTTTGTAGAGTCTCGCTTGTCAACTCGGAGAAAGGACGGCACGAAATAATTTATTGTAGCGACACAAAACGCGGATTTCAGCAAGAAATGTGAGACAAAAGTCGAATCCGAAATAGTGCCCATTTCTCACCAGCTAACATTCCCCACAAAGTTATCTCGTGTTCAAAAATTCACCAACAATGACCTAAACACAAGGTATGCATTGTCCATTGTTAATCCGTTACTTCTAAGCCAAGTTATCTTGCCTTGGATGGATTGAGTTTATGAATTATGCTCTATGGTTTTATCTCCATTTTTAGTAAGTCACAGACCACCAACTTTCCGTTACCAAATAAATCACCCTTTCTTCCGCCGACTTTCACCCTGCTTGCATTACCTCCTATTAAACCCTGTTATATACATTAACACGAAAAAAAAACAACAACACCAAAATATTTTTAGTAAGCCACAGACCACCAACTTTCCGTTACCAAATAAATCACCCTTTCTTCCGCCGACTTTCACCCTGCTTGCATTACCTCCTATTAAACCCTGTTATATACATTAACACGAAAAAAAAAACAACAACACCAAAAGTTCCACCTGAGACCACCTCGATGACAGGCAAGTGACTGGTTGAGATTACGTTAGCTCCTACCCATTACACCCTTCGACCATGAAGTATAGAAAGCTTTCTGACAACTTGTAATCTTCCTCAAATCACCAGTATCAAAAACTTTCCGCACAAACGAATCACTCTCGAGGATGTATACTGAAGGTAAACCGTTTCTCTCTCCGTTTTTTTTATACAGACTGGATCACTGGCCTTCGCTTTTTGATACACATATTCCTCCCCATTAAATATGAAGATGACAAGGATGATGATGCAGAGAGAGAGCAGAGTTTGTCGGAATAAACTTTGCCATTTTCAATATAGATTGGTATCTCGCACAATTTCAGCTTTCACTCTCGGCGCTACTGGTGACAAAGTGGAAAAAAGTGAGAGTTTCGGAGAAGGTTAGAAAGAGAACCGATTTTCGTTCTTTACCCTTGGGGAGTCGGATGAAGTTGCCTCAAGAACTAATATGAAGGTATGTCTGGCAGAGTGTGTTATTACCGAAATATTCCACCGAAAACCATAGAGAACCGATTTTCGTTCTTTACCCTTGGGGAGTCGGATGAAGTTGCCTCAAGAACTAATATGAAGGTATGTCTGGCAGAGTGTGTTATTACCGAAATATTCCACGGAAAATCATGTCTTTATGTCATTTGGCTGTTGTCTTCATATTTACCCACATTTTAAAGGACATTTCAAGAGATTACATAAATGTGGAACGTGATGTTGAAGCATTGGCTGGATGCCTCTTCCCTGTTTATCTTGTGAAAAAATCGAGTTTTTTTAGAGTAAAAAAACTGCTGTGGAATTTTAATAGTTGATATGTGGTTCCCTAATAATCCTTGTAAATTATATAAACTTTATATGCACGTTCCGTTTGGAAAACAAGATTGTAATCGGAGTCCTGGAACATGAAGGATTTTCTCGTGGTACCCATGCATAAAATTGTTTCTACTCGGTGATTTCGAGGAGAATCCAGAATGAAGAGTGACTCGTGTCCTTCATCTTCCTCGCTCTCTGATTTTTTTCTGAGCATCAGACAGAAAAAAATGTCATCATATAAGCGCATATTTTGCATCAGCACACAAGATCCGTAGTAATCCTTACGAAAATAAAATTGCTGATGTCTACAGCCATAAAATGAACGAAATCACCTTGAATCTATGACTTTTATCGAGGTTGGATGCACATTTAGTACAAATGCATTCTGGAAAAAATATATGACTGACTTGAGAGATATATTATTACCTGCAGCAGAATACCAGATTTCCGAGTTGTGACGACTCATGTCGCTGCAATTTGCAGCAACACAGCTTCGAGACAGTGAGGAGCCCAGTTTGGCCACGATTTAAAATACTCGAAACGAAGAGTTTGTATTATAATCAAATTCACTGTATGCACTCACACGAAGACCAGTTTCAGTACTACTTTTAGGAGCATTCATTTTATTGAGTGGGTCGACCTTAATCGATTTTGGAACTATCGTCATCCAAGCTGTCATCATCGTGACACCCCTAATTCTTACTCAATGATTGTCACTATAAAAATTAACAGAGCTCATGACGGAGTACCAAAGTAGCGAAAATCGGCTTCGCCAAAACCCACTTGGTTCGGATATTTAGCAGTTATTTTTTCTAAATTTTAGTCATCGCAAATGCCTGTGATGACCTACCCAGTTGTGGCTACACATAAATCCGTCCATTCATATGATCAGAGACACTGAGACAGAACAATCCATCGCATAAACCATGAAGCACGTTAGTTATAGCTCACCTCTTGTTTTACACTGTCATAAAAATAGCGCAAATACCAAACAATGACTCACCCACTTTTCACAGAAGAAGACAATAATGTGTAAAAAAAAATCACATATTAATATTCACCTAACAAAGTATTATGCACAGCAATATCTAGGAGGGAGGAAATGCACTAATTCGATGAATGTATAATGTTTGGATTCCTCTGAATCACAAAGTATTATTTTTTTTGTAAATTCACTCATTTTACTCACACTTTTTATTACCTCTAGTTTAGCCAAAGTCAACCGTGGGACTGAGTCATTTAAAAACAATACTGAATGGAGCACGAGGAAGGATTAATTCATTGATGCTGCTCATAAAAACTGGGCTTTTATCTCTACACCCTAGTTCAGTCAACAGGATGGAAATCATGGAAGGTCATTTAATCTCAATACATAGTACCTATTATATGCTTGATAAACATGAATGCTGAGTATGATTCGACGCAGATGCATTCAGGGTTTTATGGCTTGCAATTAGTGGTGCAGCGATATGGAGTCGATTTTGATGAACAACAACATATCAAAGTGCACAAACGAATAATATGCAAATGTTCCTCTGATTTTAATGAAAATGTGCAGATCTGCTTCCAGAACCTGTATCTAATCTGCACGATGCATTGTGATAAGACTCGTGTTATTATACGAAAATGCATACGTGCTTGTTCGCCAAACTAGTTCAATAACACAGACGTCTGGTAGTTGTACCTAAATTGCTCAAATTTATATGCAAAAGAGACAGCTCAAATTTGATACCATGTTTGGAGCCAAAGTTCTGGAAAAGTTGGAAAGCCAAGACTATGTCAACAAGGCTAGAGAGTCGTTAAAAGTTGTTCAACTTTCGGACACATGATAAGATCGTGGGCCCAATCTCATGTGCATAATATGCTAAGTTTGTTCCAAATTTTGATACAAGAAATGATACCAGAATGGGGACAAAGTTGCAATGTCGTATGAAACGGGATGCCAATTTGGCGCGGCGTCCCTCTCTAAAAAAACGATGGTAGGACTTACCATGACTAGTATTCGGAGTGGGAGACCTCGTCCGACATCTCCTCGGCGGAACAATTGGCACTCTTCTATCACACTGAAGGGACTGCGTCGAGTCCGACCCTCCGATCATGACCACATCACTGGCTGGCGTCGCAGGCGAGGCGGACTGACTTATTGTAATGGTTTGCGGAACCAAAACGGGCACAGGTGACGGGACCGGGTGTGCTGCTGGAGTATTGATGATCACATGGTTATTGTTGTTGTTATTATTATTTGCATTCCCTCCTCCACTAAATAAGCTTGCCGTACTCATGGTGGAACTCGAAGTTGTTGGAGGAACCCGACTTGAAGTCACGTGTACACTTCCCGGCGATGTCTGAGCAGCGGAAGGGTTTACCGGGCCATTTGGAAGGAGTACAGTTCCAGAGGCGGCAGCTGGGATTGACGTGTCGTGAATCTCTAAAGAGTCCAATGGACTCCTGGGGCTCAGACTTTGTGGCGTGTCCATATCGACTGAGCCGGAGTCCACACGGGATCCTCGAGAGTCTCTCGATCGTCGCTCGGGATCTCGTAACGTGCTTGGCGCTGCTCCGTTGCCTATTTTATACAAAATTATTAATATTATGCTTTGTAATTTCAATAAAAAATAATAAAAATCACAGAGATTCGATTCGGTGTCTAACCTGACGTCGAACCGTTGGACATGTTACTCCTCCGCCGTTGTAATCTCTCCTCAGGAGTATCAAAGGCACCGGAACGTCTGCGAATGGCTGCGAGGCAAGCAGCAGTGGCTGACATTGGTCTGGCGACTGGCACACTTCCTGTTGTCCCACTTTGCCCATTTTGCTCTCCAGAGTCGGGTGGAGGACTCTCGTCACTCGGAGGTCGATCTCCTTCGTAACTACCCCTCGACGAGTCCTGCAATGGCATTATAGGCCACAACCGCGTTAAAAAAGTGAAACAATATCATGGAAATTTTTCCCATTTACTACTACCGTGACACGTGAGCTGCATATAAAATATATTAGAGTCAAGCCCTGTATTCTTTACAAACACATTTCTTTCAAAGAAGAAATCCCGAAGAAACACGGAAAATGCGTAGTCTTTTGATATTGTGTGGGATGCGGTAAAATAATTTACAGGGCTATTAGAAATTCACTCTTGTCTGCGCCCCTAATTTAAAGGTCTCTTGAGTGTAATTAAGGCAATGGTAATTTACTTTGAGGAAGAAAAGTGTAAAATTAAAGACCACACACACACACACCGCTTGTTTTTCTAAACATGAAAGCATATCATATTACCATACGGAAGAGTGAAAGAGCTTTCTCCGGAAAGCTCTAGAGTTCATAAATTATGACGAAATATGGCGGTGCGTACGTTAAGGTTTTGAGAAATGTTTCTTTGTTATTTTCAAACACAATCACCAGGTAAAAAAAAACTTGGTGAGGTGGAGTTTCAGGTGGCACACACACATTTAGGAAAGGATTTACATAATTTGAACATGAGGAGGATTTCTAATAAAATCACGCAACGCTCTGCTTTCTCCACATGAAAATACACAAACTTTTCGTAATTCTTTGTGCTTTCTCTCTTACCTCGGTTGAGTGCCGGTCCTTCGCTTTGGATGATTGGAGGCTGTTAAGCTGTGATAGTTGAGTGAGACGAGAGCGAAGCAGCTCGAGCTGCGTCTCACATTTCTGATTTTGTTCCCGTAAATGCTCATTCTGCTCCTCCAACTGGAGACAAAGAGAAAAGCAGAGGGATATTGAATTAATTCTGTTTCAGTAATCACAATTGATCACATTTCACTTCAATACTGAATAATTGTTGTGATTTCAGAAGAAAATAGGAATACAATCATGAGAATATGATTTCTTTGGAAAAGTTGTACTTACATCACGAAGCTTGTTGGAAACCCATTCCTTGATCTTTGCTGCTTTCTCCTCAACCTGGCGGGACTCCTGGAGGCGTAGGATTCTCTGCAAGTGATGAAAAGTGAAAACACTTTTATTATTATTATTTCTTGAGCATTTTCTCAAGAAAATGTGGTTGCGTACAAGCATTTGAGTAAAAAGGGTAAAAAAGCGAGAGGAAGGCTCATTCATCCCTCAAAATTGAACATCTTACTCTTCACCATCATCTCGGCACATTGTCGTGAAGAAAAGAGAAAGAATGTAGAGTGGGACTCGTGACATGACTTGAACCTACTGGTACTAAATGTCACAAAAGAAAGCAATAAAATTGCCCACAATTCAGCTTGAATGGGACTCTCAGGAGTCAACCAAGAAAGGGAGATCCTATCTCCTCAACTTTTCAGAGAATCAGAGAAGGATGGCTTTTGTGTGGTCTGTTTTGGGGCCGTTTTTGAGACGAGATTCAAAAAAGGATGGGAATCCGGGGAGGAAAAAATCCACCTCAGATTTCACTTCAAGTTGTACTCTTTTTATGATATAAAAATGAGAACTGTAGTCCCAATTATGCCCGCAACAAAAGAACAGTTTTATTTCAGAGGAACCATGTTTTCA
Source organism: Alloscopus bannaensis (assembly GCA_027743745.1). Lineage (NCBI taxonomy): Eukaryota > Metazoa > Arthropoda > Collembola > Entomobryomorpha > Entomobryidae > Alloscopus > Alloscopus bannaensis. Next base: position 8,261 of record JAHZMW010001124.1, on the reverse strand, counting down.
CCTTTTTTTAGAGAGGCTGTAAAAGTGCATTCATTGGTCAAGGCAGTGCCTAACCGTGCCACTCGGGCGCCCTGGAGAAGCACAAAAAATTACGCCCCTTATAATTATAAAGTAGCATATTACATGCCTATTACTACATATTTGAAGTTAATTCTTGGATATGGGAGCTAAGGCGTTTTGAGTTGATTGATGTGGTTCCGGGTTTATTTTAGGATATTTGTGGTTGATTTTAAGATATTTTACGTTAGTTTTCAAATATTTTTATTTAAGTTGTTGATATTTTGCACCATTTCCATCGGCGCCATGGGTAGGGCGGCGACACCGCCCTCCAATAGCGGTTAGGCCCTGGGTCAAGGGATTATTGTGCCATGGTCCATGGCTTTTGGACACTATTTAACAAGTTATTCTACTTGAAAGTGGTTCTAATCTATTCCTTAATGCCTTCTCTCAACAAGGCTGGCGAATAGTGAATAGATTCTCACAAAAATTATGATTTCGACTTATAAGGAAGCTACACATTTTGGCATCTCATTTCCTTGACTTTTTCTTGCGAACCCTCTAGTGCATCATTCTAAATGGCCACTTTTGCAAGCTGCTTTCCCATCTACCGTAGTAATAATAGCGGATAATAATAGAGAGAAATTGGAATATTGCAATACTCCAAATGTACATACAGTTACTCCCAAACTTTGGGCTTGCAGGCATTTGCAGAAGAGGATTAGCGCGAACCCAAGATATTTGAAGCCGTAAAAAAACTAAGTTTTTTAAGGCATTTCGAGCAGAGTGAAAGCCTACAGTGGCCATTATTATCCACATTTTTTTGGGAATAATCTGTAGTGGGGAAAAATATAGAGCCAGCATGTGAGGCATAATAATATAAAAGTTTAAGTAGAATAATATTTTTCAAGTTGACTAGACTCTGGAAGGAGAGCGCGTCACACTGGGTCATGGCGAAAGCAGGATGGTGACACGAGAGAGAAAGTCAAGTGTTCCGTGGTAGTTACGATCTTCATGTGCAAATGTCCTTGAAGCCTCACTTTCTCCAGCGAACAGGCTGGGACGTTGGAACTTTTAGTTAAGAGCAGACACACGAAACCAAGTGACATTGGAGGCAAATACTGAGTACACTTGTGAAATGCAAGGGACGACGATATCTCCCAAAAAGGATATAAAACCAAAAAGGAAAGATATACCCATCCTGTGGCGATGAATATTGTCTAGTTGTACTCAAGACAAGAATATGGGCTTTGAGTCGGAATGGCAAAAGTTTCAGTTTGTGTCTAAAGAACCCATTTACTTTCTCTAACAGTCTTTATGGCCCTCTTGAGCTTTAATTCTCGTCGCACACAGCAATATGCCTTGAATGACTGGAATGAACTTGGCTTTATATTTAAGATCCATCGGAATTGCAATCCCATACAAAGTGAAACTCGGTATATAGAAATGAAGAAAGTAGAATGGAAAAATGGGGATTACCACTAAAACTGAGCGTTTGAAAGTGATGAAATTTTTATCTGGTAGTCCTCTTACGATAAAATTTTTATCGTAAGACATATTTTAGTGTATCTGTAACTTCATCTCAAAAGTTGAAAACTGCATAAAAAGGAGGAATTAGAGCGTAGGCGTGAAGGAAGATTTTAGTTTAAAATTATTAATAATCCTAAAATATTTGGCGTGACGAGTTTTATCATTTGAACTAAATAAAAGCATACCTGGCCTGACCTTGAGTAGCAAAACACACATCTAAATACGCGTACTATGTGAATGGACTGGATATTTTGCCAAAAGTGGCACTCTGTTCCACTCTAATAAGCATTCCCTGCTAAAAGTCAAATTTCAATGAGAGCGGAGAAATAGATATCGGGTAATCTGATGATAATACTTGCGTAATAAATGGATCAACTTTATGCAAGCGTCTCTGAGAAGAAAGTCCTGCAGGACTTTCTTCTCAGAGATGCACACTTTTTCTTGGCACCGTAGCCTTTTAATGCTGGATACGGATTATTGATATACTTTCCTTCGAGTGCCTACGGCTTCCTGCATTTTAATGGTCTTTTGAAGAATTCACTCAGATCCTCCGCTTAGGAATCTATTCAGTTTTGTAACATTTTTAACCGTGACTTTGCACATTTTCAAGTGCACTATCAACTATATACTGTAAGGGAATTGGACACTTTCTCCAGAAAAGATGCTTGAGAGACGACGATGATTATCTGAATTTCTTCAAGGTTCTTTTTTCCAACGTTTTAAGCAATACCTTTTCCAAATAATATACTTTAACAGTTTCGGTCCCATTTTGAGCTGCACAATGCTCCTGCACTTTCTTCATCCATCCTCGACAATTGTGTGTGGGAACAAAGAAAGCCCAGAGGGAAAACCTTTTTTTCCTCTCTCAGGCTATCCCATCCGTTCCCATTTTCGAAATAGATTGAGAAGACGGCAATAACAAGAGACGAGAGAAAAAAGGAAATCAACGCCACTTCATCGGCTAACCGTTACGATGAGAAAAGCCAAGAAATGAGAGGATGAAACCTCCTCTTTTGATCCAAACGACTTGTTCTCTCTTACTTTCTCTTTAGAAAAAGAGAAAAATAGGATGGGAAATTGTGGTGGTATCGTATCTCCTCACTTTGACCTTGCTTTCTCATGTCCACAGATGAAAATGACTCTTTTTTCAAACTCTCCCAACTTGTGGGAACACAATAGTGAAAAACATTGCTTTCTTTTGGAGTCCTGTAACTTTCACCAAGTAGCAAGTCAAGAATGGAGTTTCAACAAGGATAAAGGTGTCGAAATGGTGGGTTTTTGGAGTTGCGAAAAATGAGAACATTATTTGGAAGATAAAATCCCATTCACTCTTATTCTTTTTCTTATTACACATCCTTTCTCCTATGACATTCTGATCATCATGAGATTCCTAGAGAGTCTAGTGTGTGCGTAAAGAAAAGCATCTAAATTGCATTGTGGTTTATGATGAGAGCTCTCTGGATCTCACATCTCATCATCTCGTTGCATTTTCACTGAGACGAGAGTCTAGTCATGAATGTGATTTCGATATTCATTCCCTTGCGAGACTCGTAATAATATAGACAGTACTGAGTTTTCAAATTTGATCATTTCTCAAAAGACTCTGAGATAGGAACATATTGGGTATTTCCTATGCGCCTACGCACAAGTAAAGAGGTTGCAAACATTTTCGCAGAGTTGTGTTATCACAACCTCGCGTGAACCCACATTGGTCTGATGGAATGACAGAAATATGCAAATGGAATGACGCTCAATATGATTTACGTGTCGATGGGAATCTCAAGACAATTCATTTGAATAATACATGTGTAGTAGTCCTGAATTGGTATTAGATATTATTGCTGATTAAAATGGAGGATTGGCATGCTCCTTGGAGTGTCGAGTGTAATTACAAGTTGTATCAAGGAGAGAAGACAAAGTATCAAAATTTTGGAAGCAGTATTTGTATTTGCCCAGATATTTCTTAAATAAAATAACTTTGTACAAACTGGGGGAAAGATGGCATCATATTAATCGTCCGAAATACTGAGTTTGGCTTACGATTGACGTCAATCGGATAAGAATACGACAACGGCAATGTAAAAGACAGGTACGGAGACAAGGAGGGTTTGTGAACCCTTACTTTGCTGGATGAACTTTTTTTCAGGCCAAATTCGAGAGAATATGTACGTAATAATGAATTCAAGAACTCCAGTTTTCCACTGTGGTGGAGAGGAGGTTTCGTATGTATAGCGAGGTCGAGCGATTCATCACTAAATTGGAAACGAGTGGGGAGAAACAACCGGAGACTATAGCTCATGTGAGAACACGCGAAAAAACAGAAGGATCGATTCCATTCGATAGACGTGTAGAAAAAACTAATACTTGAGCAACTTGAGGCTTTCACCGCTCTCTGCTGCTACCTAGATGCATTATGCATGTTCTCATGCAATAGTGGTACAACTTGACTACCACCTTTCCCCACGTCGCAGATAGAAAAGTCTGTGGGAGAAAGCACAACAACCGGCCTGAGATTGAGGGAGCGAACAATAAATGAGACTTTTAATGGGCGGAGCAGGCGCTTGCTCGTAGTATTTCACGTACTACGGCTCCGTTTTTCTCTGTTTTTTTGCCCACATTAAACAAGCACGCATATTACATTGAATGAGAACTAAGCAGTATTAATACTGCGCTATCAAGTTTAAAAATAAGATAGGGTTTATTCCTATAATTGCTAATGTTATTGCCTTTGATCATTATGACTAGGTTAAGTTAGGTTTGACATGTGTGACTGGAAACTCCTTGAGTGAGTGAGAGTAAGCAATATTCTTTTTTAGCAGCCAATAGACAATTAATGTCTATAAAAATCGTTTTATGCTAAAGATGAATGCTCATTTCGGGGGTAAACATCGAAACATAAAAAGCGTGGTTCATACATTTAGCATTGAGCATATATACATTTAATCATTGTATTGCCAATCATCCCGTCACTCTAACCTGAATGCAAAAAAAAAGTTTCACATAGTGCGCGACAACCACCACCAAAAAAAAGTCAAAAATGAAAGGCCCCACCGAGATTCGAACTCGGGACCTCTAGTTTACTAGACTAGCGCTCTGCCATCTGAGCTATAGGGCCTGGGATGGGAGAGAACGAACGAGTTTCTCGTAATCGAGGCACGAAACTGAGCAATCTGCGAGCAGCATGTACGCAGTTCTGCTTGCTGGAAAGGCTTGTGAGTCGATTTCCCCACTGCTGCCACAGCTTGGTATGCACAACACCAGTGAGATCGTGAGCGATCGTATGAAAACATTTTTTATGACTCTTTTCTACCGAGCAATGGGTAGAACCTAAATTTAACGTATTATGCACCCTTAACGTTGGATTTAGTATATGCAAGTATAATGTTCAGTTTAACCCATTATGCAAGTATAGCATTAAATTAGGGTTTACATAATATATGTTAAGTATGTTAACTTTAGCATTACTTGTCACAACATTGGATTTAGTATGACCAAAAATATGGTTTAATCGGGCTTAGCTTTTCATTTAGGTACTACAATACCATGAATTCATACGATGCCTGGTGTGCTTGTATATATACACCTTTCCATGATTTCTAAAGCACACACACGAAGCAGGGAATTTTTGTGTAGTATATCTTACAATACTTATTGCTGTGTACGTTGTTTGTGGAGCAAGTTTCCCATTCTATGTCCTTACTTTATAGGTTCAACGTTTACTTTTTTGTATATACAACCTTGCAATTTTAATCTTCTGCACATGTGCAAATGCAAATACGACTGATTTTGCTCAAAATTTACCTACAAAAATATTAAGAAGAGTGGGATTTCTTTCCACACTCACCAAATTATTATTTTTTAAATTTATGTTAAAATTCGCAAATATATTATAGTATGTTCAAATTAAAGTTGTGCAACTTTGTTGGTTGCCTCTAGCTGAGCATTTGTCATTGTAAAAAATGTTCTTGTATCTAACTCGGTGTTATTTTGCTCCTATATTACTGCAATGGTAATTGTCACACTAATCCCATTTACGCAGTTTCGTTACAAGATGGAAAACTACTTGTGCCAAGTTGTGGACTTGGAATCATGCTTCAAAAGTCGCACAAAGGTTAATGGGCAAAATTACTGCAGCAGGAGAGAGCACAACAAAATATACCTAAACTGCGATACATGTAGTCATTCCTACTCGAGTTCATTTACGTGATTTATCACCAATACAAGTTAATCCCCGCTGCTATCAATCACAACAAAACTTTCCTGGATTATTACTCCGACCTGGTTGAACCTACGGAGTAGCTTGAACGTTTTTGACGAATAAACATTGTAGGACAAAAGGGTTTTCACAATGTGTTTGCGTCTCATACACTTCAACTTTTCCTTCTTGATATATAAGAAAAACTGGTTTCCTTCCTCATTACTTTTGTCATTCCTCACGGCAAAACAACAATTCGCCCACACACAGACGCGGAAGGATCAGGGCATTGTTCATTGTTGCTCGGATTGCGAAAAGTTTGAGTTTCCGTGTCATCCGTCTCGTACTTCTTGAAAGGAGTTTTGGGCACGGAGAGCGGAAGTAAAAAAGTATAAAGCGTCAGTGATGGAACATTGGAGATGATGAAGCGCAAAAATCTATTTTTTTCTCTCCTCCTCTTCTTCCGTTTCGTCCAGAGTTCCGATGATGAAACTTTTCTTGGCGTGACATGACAAGTTACTTTCAATTCCAACTGTGATATATGTATGATGAGAAGAAGAAGTTTGCTAACAAAGCTAATATCCTTTCGATCGAGTCTCTGGCAAAAAAAAAATTGGGATCACTAGTCTATTTATGCGCAATCATCCAGCGAATCCGTTGCCTCCCTAATTTTTTGCTGTTCATTCCAGCATTTCCAGCTTAATGCACAGCGAGCAGCAGCATCCGCGCTGAAATATATGTATTATGTTATTGATCTACGGTTTTAGTTTGCTCTCTCAAAAATCATGATTTCCGCTCCTCTTTTATGCGTCATTGCCTCCGAAGGAGAACAAACATTTTAGCATTTATTATTGGCCTTTTAATTGAAAGCATATTTATTTGCTCTTACACATATGTATGTATATCAACAACCTCATCACTAAGGAAAGGCAATTCTGCTCATTTTTTTCCCTTCATTCTGCTCTTATAAGTCACAAATTCTGCTTTTTTCTGCTGTCATTTTTTAAACGTAAATAGTGAATAAAAACGCAATGTACAGTGTGTAATATATTTAGTATTTTACGTTGTTTCTGATAAAAACACCAGTTGGAGTCAAAAGCTTCACCTCAATAAAATATATACTTCCGTAAATCCTGAAAATATAAAGTTAACCTTGCAACTTTATTTGTAACATGGCAGAATATTGAATGAAAAATCTGCAGTCCATATTGCATTATGTAAAACAGCTAACTTATAGTAATAGTGATTTGAAGGGATTGACGAACGTGTAAAGTGGCAAATGATTTATTTTGTGACTCAAGCTTTCGACATAGAACTTATGTTTTCATCAGGAGTGACGATAGATAAACTAAAATGCAAAACAGTAACGAAAGGCATACGAAATCGGTAGTATCTAAAACATGAAAATTGTTTACATGATTTCAAAATAAGGTCTTGGAATTTCGTTGTATTTTTATTTCCATAATTATAGTAAGTAACTTTTATAACTTATAGTAAGTACGCTGAGTTTCAAATGCCTGATACAATTTTCATAAGCAACCGTTTGAAAGGCGTCCGGTCCGCATCACCAAATCAGCGGGAAAAGAATCTTGTAGAAAGGAAATTTATGCTGTATAATACGCGTTATGAGCTGGAAGCTAAAGTGTTGCTGTTTAAATTGTTTCTAACCAGAAAATGGGACCGAAATTTGGAAAAATTGTAGAAAATTTATAAAATTTTAGAAAAAAATGGTAGAAAAGCTGTAAATTTTGTTTAAAAATGGTAGAAAAATTGTAAAATGTTTTAAGAAAAATCGTAAAAAATTCGAAAAATTACAAAAAAATGGTGGAAAGTGCCTTTTTCTGCCAAATTCTGCCGTTTTTCTGCGATTCTGCTCCGATGGTCGGATTCTGCTGCTCTCTGCTTTTTGCCCGGAGTGAAAATTTGATAAGTAACTTTGTTAAGTTACCACTAACAGTAATCGGGTACAAAGGCATACCCGCCGAAGCCGTTTTATGTTCCCTGCTATATTCTGCGATTGCCTCTCCTTACTCATCACAAGACGTTAGCTTGAATTTTGGAGCATAGGAAAAATATCACCCCGCGAGGAAATCTGTTGAAAATTGGTATGTACATATGTAGGCTCGGCTTATTACACTGGAGTAAGTTTTATTTGAGGCAGAAACCAGAAAACGACCCTACGGGGTCATTAAATCGCGGTGTGAATACAGTATTGTACTACCTAATTCTGCAGTGATGTCTGTCAGTTTCAATTTAACCTAATCTAACCTAACCATCTAAACGTAACCTGCAATCTACATAACTGAAATCAGCATTCGATTCTACGTCCATATGTACCAATATGTAGCGTTCTGCGGTTCGAGAACCACCACGACATCTGAGATGTGAACGAAGTCCTAAGAGGAAGGAAGAAGGGAACTACCACCAAAGTTCAAGTCATCCCATGCAGCCCGAGAAGCTTCACACAAAGAAGACAACGAGGCACACAGACTTCACAAAGACCACGAAGATCCGCAAGGGGATCTCCATGCAACTCAGC
>JAHZMW010001123.1:0-15264 GCA_027743745.1 Alloscopus bannaensis | reverse complement strand
GTGTGCTGGATGGACGAATTCATCCTGCACCCAGAACCGATGACGGAGAGCGTCGAAAATACTACAAAGTCAGTTTAGGCACGGGCGCGCTTCTTTTAAAGTCGTTCCTTAAAGGACCTCAAGAGCAACCGTTGGATGGGAAAGCAAATCCGCCGGAAGATCAAGTGACGATTTCGACAGGAACTTGTACTTCGCTGATAGCGAGGATTAATAATTCAAATAACAACATAACTGATGCAAACGGTCACACCGAATCCGTACGTACGTTAAATTATCAATTTTAGCTTTTTACAATCTAGTGTGTTCTTAAAAGTTCTCCGTCACTGAAAATTGTGCAAAGTCAAGGTTTTGAAATTTTCAGGAAATGCAAAAGAATTCACAGCAATTGGAAGTGGGAAATGTTGTCTCGATGTCAGGAATTTCAGGTCAGGTAATGGATGCCAATGAAGAGAACCTGAGTAGGGACCTCAATCGAAATATTGTTTTGGGTGACCAAAGTCATCTTCATTGTCCGAGGAACTCTGCTTCGGAGCCCATTTTAAGAACAAGTGAAATAAGTCACTCGTCCGTTGAGGAAGGGAATGAAGTGCTCATATTAAGAACACAGTTGGAAGCAAGGTTATCATCCCAACCAAGCCAGGTGAGGCGGTGCCTGGCGGAGTGCCAAATTGAGCCGAGAATTTCATTTATTAAGTGTGCAAAAGGGATGAATGATTGATTAATAAATGAAGTCTAGTTGCACGTCAAATATATGGCAAATATTTGCAGCAATTTATTACGTCAATTGCAATCTTGTCCTTTTGAGAGAAACGCCCAACCCACATGCACAAACTTCAAGTGCTTGTAGATAACCTTATTAAATTTCATTTTATATTACATTTCTTCGCAGACAAGTTACCACTAAAATTTTCTAGATTTTTGGTGAAAGTCGAGTTGAAATAATGTCGGCAAATGTTTTCTACGTTTACTTCACTTTCACCTATTTCCTGCTACTTACTCCGTACCGCTTCAAAAAGTGTAGCAAGACCGGAACATACATTGTGGTTGAATGGCTTCCGCAGAAAGTACGCCCATGAAGTTACAAAGTTACTTGTTGCATTCGCAAAATATTAATGAATCATTTAATTGTGTAAATTAATTCTGAATTTTTAGATACTGTGTGGGATCAATGGGCTGCTCGTAATGACCGTATACTATGGAAATCTGGACTATTCATTGAACTCAGCCACGCTGGAGAAGCCTACTTCGGTGTTTACAGTTTTGGAAGTGATTTGCTCGAACCTGTACAAAGGGGTCTTGCTTAAAAGCTGGTGGTGTGGGAAAGAGCTGATTTGTGAAATACTAAATTCCTTCAACAACAACTTTCACCTGCGATCCTTACAAAGTCGTCACTACCTCCAGTCCACTCCAATCATTTCATGTTGGCTTATGCTCTACCTCACTGTGGCAGCGGCGAGAATCGTCTCACCGACAACTGGAATTGTCAGCAATGTTCCTGTCGAAGGGGCGAATATAACGTCTTTCACGACATGGTATTTAGGCTTCAAAAATGAGGCCGCTTTGTTATTCCCCTCGCTCAGTGGATTAGCCACGAATTCCACTTTGATCACCGATTGTCAGACAGGAGAAGTATTTAAAGTTGCTTTCATTGGGGTAGCCTTCCTCTCCAAGGTCATCATGTCATTTTTTTCTGACCAGGCGGTCTTCATGCATGTTCTCACCTTGTTATTCTCCGTGTTAGAATTTTCTAAGCAGTTTCGTCGCAGGCAGAAACTTCTCCAACCAATCACACATCCTAAACTAGAAAAGGACCCGAAGAGTAAGCAGGATGTCAGTGCTGTTCCAGTGAATGTTGTCAGGATAGAAGCAGAGATTAAAATTCAGCAGTATGAAGCTCTCAAGGGTTTAGCGTCTTTGTTGAATACGTCGATTGGTGAAGTTCTCGTTTTCTACTTCGGAGAAATGTTACTTACGTATGGCCTACATCAAACGAACTTTTATCTCCTTCGAGTGAGTCTCGTTTCGAAGAGCGTCTCTGCCTTGTTTTACACGATAACTTTCTCCGTTCATGTTTGCGCTGCGGAAATTTTTCGAAAAGTACACGCACAGTATATATTAATACTAGGGAATCTTCATTTTATGTCTGCTCCGTAGCATAAACGTTTATTGCCTTTCAGATGAATTTCTTCAAAGATTGGTTTTTCGACAACCGACGAGGCTTGCAGGGCCTGGACAGCAATGAAGTTGCGTTCATTTTGGACTCGTTGGCAAGAAATCCGGTTTCCATCTCTGCCGGTGGTGTATTCACTATAACCTATGGGCTCATTGGTTCGGTGAGTACAATATGTTTATTATTGGGAACAATGGAAAACAATTAAGTAAATTTATCAGTGTGTTTAGAAATTCAAAGTTAGAATAATATGTACGTGCATCTATATATTTTTAATATAGATTTTGGGAGTGCAGCTTACATTCTTCATTTTAGCACTTCAAACAAACCAAAGTTGTCATTAGTATATTGATGCAGAAAACAAGCGCAAAAAGTGGGGACTAGTCCACTAACAAGAAGCTGCCATTTTTGTGAAATTTTGCGGATCTTCGTCCGTTTACTACTTTTCATCTTTTTAGGTATTAAATATGTACATCATTTTATTTTAACCTTTATATTTTTCAAGTCCTTTTCTTGGCATTCTTGTATTACTTTGGGTATCTTATTGAACGTTTAAGTTAAATATAACATCCAGTATAATACCATACACCACGTCCAGTATAATTTAAAGAGCAAAAAAGCTATCCCCGCGTAGTCTCCAACAAAAAAAAATCAGTTATTGCAAATGCCTCCCTACACCCTAAAATGAGCCCAAGACCTCTTTATTTTAATCCTCTGCATCCTATCTGGACCCAAATCTCGAGAAACCTTTAAAAAATTCAGTGAAATAGAAGAACACATGTACTCATGTGTTTATCACGTCTTCAACCAGCAATAAAAAGTTTCGTTGGTTGAATAAGAGATAAGATTATGACTACTACTTGCTAAACCTTTTTTTTTCATTGAAAAGCTTGCACTTGGTTAGCAGTTGGCACATTATTGGTGATGTTGATAGCTGACATAGATAGTACGCTTAAATAGGTCCATTCTAATAATAATATATATGATATATGATAATATAACTGCATAACCATGAACCTATTTTCGTGGAAATGTGGAGTGTGATGTAACATGGAAAATATTTCTGAAATTAAAGATTATGCAATGCAATGTATGTAAGCAACCAAAAGATTATGCGAACTGTGCTGGATAAAAGATATTTACAATTATTTCGAACCCAGAGTGAGACTTGAAATCAGAAGCAAATGATATGACACAGTAAATTCACGTAGTATTACACATATTGACACTAATTTGACATGGCTTGTACTCAGTAGTTCGGCACTTACGGAAAAAGATTTGTACACTCTGCTTGTACGAATTTTGCATTATTTTTTTTTAAATTAATTTTTTTTTTATTACTTCTTGCTACTTCTATTTAGTTAATGATTAAAATAACAATAAGCTAAGTGTAAAACCACTGGAAACGCAAATCTATGTTTGCGAAACTGGAAAAGTCGCTTCGGGCTAATTCCACCAAAGCTCTCTCAACACTCTTTCCCGCAACTTTGAGCCTGGGCCTTTTAGGGACACTGAAGAGTCCCACGACTTTGCAATTACATAATATGTAGCATAAATATTAAATGAATCATATGGACACGGATAGCTTGGAACTAACAACATTGTTCGCTCCTTCTTTAGTATGTGCATTCTCATTTATATTTATCAAAAGATTTCAGAAACTCGTGTAGCCTTTGCAAATACTGCGAATCCTATTTGCAGCGATGATTCATCTTCAACCATGGTAGATGTACGATGTTAGCTTTTGCCCGCTCCTTTCTTCTTTTGGTTTTTTCACAAAGCTTTGAAATGTCCAACCTTTAAAGATTCATACTTCTCACAGGATGTGCCTCTCTAGCTGTATTGATACATGGAAAGCCACGGATCGCAAACAAAGAAGCTACTTCTACATTATACATTATAATGGTTAATCACCACAAGTCATAAAGCACACAAATCAAGCGACTCCAGTGATCAAATAGAAATGCATATAAGGTTTTGCGCAATACGATATCAATATATGTAGTATCTCCACCATTCCTTGCCTTATCAGGTTCCCCTTTCGTTGAATTTGTGAGGAAAATTGTATTGTGTGCATAAGGTGGTTTGTTAGATGAACCTTCCGCCGGACTCTTCTTGTACTCGCAAGTGTCAGTGTATTTTTTGTATTCGTCATCGGCGTCCTCAGTTTCAGTCTTGCTTCGGAGAGAAGTAGTTGTTCATATCAAATCTCGAAAATATGCCTCATTATTAGGTGACGCTTGAAATTACTAGCGTTGCCTTGATTGTTCCTCGAGAACAGCTTCCACTCGCTTATTAACCCGGAGGGATTGTAACCAATTTCCAAAATGTCTGACCAAGGCATTCAATGGGAACATGTCATCTTCAACCCCAAAGCGTCAGTTATTTGCAAGTTGCTCTCTTACGCCACATTGGGATACATGAAATACGAGGAACCAGAGCCAATTTTGTATAATGCTTACGGAAACATCAAGTTGGGTGAACTGGTCGCACTCATGGGCCCTTCAGGTGCTGGAAAAAGCTCTCTTATGAAGTGTCTCACGGGAGGAATTTGCTACTCTGGTTTTAGTGGCAACATTCATAGTTTCGGGATTCCGGAGAGGATTCGAGCCAGCATCATCCACCAAGATGAGAAAGAGCACTTGATTCTCAGCCTAACTGTGAAGGAGACGCTGATGTACGCGTCTCAGCTCAAGAACAGATATCACTGTCGACCCGGTGGTGACTTCCATGAGTCAAATGTGCAAAATCTGCTCGTTCAGTTGGGACTCGACAACAAAGCTCATACCCGCGTTGCCAAGTGTTCAGGTGGGGAGAAGAAGCGGGTGGCAATTGGGGTGGAGCTCACTGAAAAGAACAAGCCGCACATTCTCTTTCTTGATGAGCCCACCACAGGATTGGATAGCGGTGTGGCATTTTCGGTATGCAATCTCAATAAATTTCTGAATATATGCGATAACGTAATTTTGAGTGGCACATTACGAGTGAATATAGCGCCTTATTTCTTTCCAATTTTAGGTAATCAAAGTATTGAAAGCGTTTGCTGAAAAGAATGACATGGCCGTGGTGGCCACAATCCATCAGCCGAGTTTGGAAACGCTCCATGTCTTTGACAAAGCCATTATATTGTCAGGAACTGGTGACGTCGTGTACCACGGCCGACCTCATGAAAGGATTCTCAAAGACATTTTGAACCAATCAACAGCAGGCTTTCCAAGAGAGGTCAAGGATCGTTTGAAGTGCTTTGAGAATCCGGCAGACTGTATTATCGGGGTAGCTTCGGCTCTCAAACGAAAGTCGGAAGAGGGTGATAAAAAACCCAACGGTTAGCAAACTCCCATTGCGTCTTACTCTTAATGACATTAATATATGATTTTAAGCCGTAAAATGCCTTCATTATTGTGAACTCATTTCTAGATGAGAACAAGACTTGTCTGAAAAAGATGAAGAGCATCTTCATGCTCTCCTGCACGTCCAACGACTTCAACTGCTTCTCCTTGCCATTCCTGTCCACTCGTGGAACCAAGTCCAGGGACGCTGAGCCGATCTTCCAGAAATCCGAATTTGATTCCATCAACGGAGTACGAGCTTGCGTAAAGATGATTGACCTCACCTACCGGGAGAACTATATCCCGATTGCTGGAGACCACAAAACTAATTACAGCTACAGAGGTCTGTTGTGCAGGACAAACTCGATTTGGAGCTACTTGTCCCTCTACGGCTTTTGGACACTGTTCAAACGAACATGGAAGTTGAGGATGATTCTAGGGAAGACCGGGATCCTTATGAGTACCGGGAAAACTACACCCCAATCGCTGGAGACCACAAAACCAATTACAGCTACAGAGGTCTGTTGTGCAGGACGAACTCGATTTGGAGCTACTTGTCCCTTTACGGCTTTTGGACACTGTTCAAAAGAACATGGAAGTTGAGGATGATTCTGGGGAAGACCGGGATCCTCATGAGGTTCCTCATTTACATGCTGGTCGTCGGTGTGACCACAACCTTTTACCAGAGGAGCATTGGGAAAGAGGATGGCTGCATTATACTCGCAGGGGGGAGCACTCCGGATCCGAAAAATTGCACCTGTTTCGAAACCACCGAGGAGATCCAAGGGGAAACAGCGGTGTCTTCAAATATCAAGCTGATCTTTTTCTTCCTTCTGTTCCTTTCTCTGGAATCTTTGCTCAATGTAACACTGACGTTCCCGACTGAATTCAAGGTCAGCGAATGAACATGTAAAAGTACAAGACTCATGGCCACGTAATTCACATCTTGTTCTGAAATGTTTGCAGTTGTTCTTGCACGAGTTTCAAAACGGCTGGTACTCCGTCCCTTCCTACTACTTTGCCAAGATCCTCGTGGAAATTCCAGCTCAACTTATCATCCCCACAGCGTACGTCATTTACTTCTACGTTTACACGCAGCAAGAAGACTTTGGCATCATATGGGACCACAACCAAGGTGAAAACACGAGTGGCGAGCGGTTCAAGATTTACCTGAGGGCGAACTACTTCAGTGGCTTTATTGCCCAAGGGCTCGGCTTCCTCATTGGGATTTTGTGTGTGAACTCGGTAAGCAAAGCGATCCTCTTGTCGAGTGGCACCCTTCTGGGGCTCTCGTTCTTTTGTGGGTTCTTCAAAAAGCGGGTGGCGATGACAGAGGACGAGCAGTTCCTCACCGAGTTCTCATTCCTTAGGTACGGCCTGGAAACAATGCTTCTCTCAATTTATGGGCGGGGCAGGTGCAAACAGCCCTATCAGTCTTATGCGACCTTGTCCTTTGGAATCAAGGATGATGAGCTGCATGAAAATTGGATAGGTTTCATTCGCCTCTTGTGCATTACTTGGGGGCTCACGTTTGTCGTACTCCAGCTCAAAGCATCGCAGTGGTTTGTCTTCAAGGCGATTCGGCTAGCGTTTTTGATTATCTATGGGTATGTGGAAGTTTGGCGTGGTGTGGGTGTGGCACACACTCTCGTGTGTGTCGGTGTTCAATTTCTTTAGGAGTATTTTTGAGTCTCCTGTGCGGAAATTGTGGAAGCTGGTGAAATGCTTGGGGACGATTTGCATATGGTATTTTGTCATCTTGGGAGTTTTCCCTATGGCCATTTATATTTGCCTTTTTGACTTTATCGGTGCCTGGAGTTAGGGCCCCTAACTTGACTATAAGGACTATTATGACATGGCATACTAGTAAAGGAATTAACTTGTATATGCAGTGCCTTTCGATTATCCACGTAAGAAATGGTTATTATTACAGAAAGAAAATGGAAGTCTGGGTGGCACCAGTGTCAAAGAGTTTTAACGGACTACCATTTATTTTAATGGACATGTTAGTGAATTATTTTTTTGTACTGCATGGTGTATGTCTTTTTACCTATATCTGAGCCGTAGTGGACGCAGTCAATAAATGTGCGAAAAAATTATGTATATCGTGTACGGCTCATTGGAACTGGATTTTCGCATTGCGTTCAAATTATGTGCTACACAATGAATTGGAAAAAAAGAATTACAACTCGCGACCCTGAAGGGGCGATAATCACAATGTAAACTTGATAGACGTCTTGAAATTCAGAGTAACAAACAGTCATTGATTCCACTTTATTATGCTGTCCATAATAATACCCCAAATGCAATTTACTCAGACAATGTATATTCACAGTAAACGTTGTAACATGTACGATATAAATATTCTAAACACACACGAGAGAGTAGTACTCTAAACAGTAATATAAGAATCATATCGTTTTTCATAGCAAATATCAATTTATCAACAATGAATCCTCATCGTAGTCGTGCGCTCTCAACAGCTACAAATCCAGTGCATTTTGTAAACACTATAATTATCATAATATCACAAAAATCATTTCATTTTGTTTGTAGTTACACACGCTGGCTGCTCTACAACAATTGCATTGATCTAATCAGAGTTTTTAAACACTGTGTCAACATAATAATTAAATATATATATATATCATTTGTCACTCGACCTATTATTGTATTATAATATAGCCTGCATATTGTAGAGCTACCTTTATACGCTAATGCTGCCGGTACTGAACTTTTTTAGCAGTTTATTCGCAGTGGGTCAACCCAATGATGGGCTACAGAAGTTAGTCAGTTACAAATTAACACAAGTAATTTTCATGATGCGTTTGCCAGTCATTGTATAAGCATTGTAATAATACATGCATGAAACAGTTATTTGAAATGCCTCTACTCAGCAACATTAAGTACTACATATGGCAACTTAATGAACTTTTGCTTTCCCATTCGATACTCCATTAGCAGTGTGTTTGTTTTGCTCCTCTGTGCTGGTCTGGTTGATTGAATCTTCAGCCAAAGAACCTTCCTTATCCTGTTGACCGTAGGAGGACCCTTTACTGATTCTGGTGAGGTCAATAAGTTTCATCAGACCCATGTTAGCTGCAGCAAAAAGAAAACTATGTTAGCCATTTCATGTCTTATAATCATTCATTGACACACTTCATTCTGACTTACCAAATACAATCAGGATTATGAAAAATCCCATTTTTACATAGTTCCCAGACGTGAGCACAGTGTAGAGGTAGGACAGGAGTGGGACTAAAATCACAACTGCCCAAACTGAAAAGTTGATAACGGAGTAGGTTCTTCTGGGAAGCTCTACGTAGGTGTAGTTTTTGAATTCGGGACGACTCTGTTCCGACTTTGGCAAAAATTCACCGGTGCGAATGAAGTTGTCGAGAAGCCTGTCCTTCTCTTGGTACCGCTTGTGGAGCCAATCTGCAGCCTCTTTCTCTTCCACCGGGACTTCAGAAATTGGAAAGCGTCGAATCATTATCTTAGAGCGAACTTCTCTCCCTTTCAGAATGCTGTACATCGACGGCTCGTGTTTGCACTCACTGAAAAGTTTCACATAGTCTTTCAGATTATCGTTGACCTCCCCGTGACAAAATTCTATTTCTACTTTACTTACGGGTCGACCGCAACCACGACGTCGTACAATGCGGGAACCTTTTCGCGAAGATGGGGTACACTAGCAACAGATGGAGGTAAGTGATGACAACTCGTTGGAAGAGGCTCATGAGGAGGTCGAGGGGGACGAGGACGAAGAGCTTTCAACATGGAGTGATTGGGTGGAATTCCACTAATCATCTATTATGTATGACTATTTAGGTTCACAAGCTCCAGAAAATGAAATTGTACTATTACACACGCTGCACATGCATGGCCATTCACTAATTAGCATAAGACTTAGCATGGAAAAAAATGGCAAATAAGGGTCGGATTCGAATGGCTGCGACCTTTGTAATGCATATGTAATCAACGGCCGACACATGTATTAGTCCCGAACGTTTCGTACACGTAAAATTTGGGTACAGTACGTGTCCAGACTCGCACATTCAAGGTTTGTATTTCATGGTCGGAAGTCGAGAGAGCAACTTGTGTGAATAGGGAGGGATAAACCTTAATAATTCCAATCAGTGCCCAGAACGAATCACTTAATTAATTAAACTACAGGCAGTGTTAGTAAAGTACCAACATGGATACTACGCGTGGAAAGGCCAGGAAAAGGACGGCAAGTGTCCCGGAAACGGATAAGCCAAAAGATAAGCCAAAAAATCAATCCCACTCGAACGGATTTGGCAAGGTTATTTCCATTGACGGAGAAGCGTCAACAAATTAACGATGCCGACCCAGACCAACGGTTTCTCTTGCCACCGGACATGCCGTCAGCCCTTACTCCAAGGGTGGAGGCCCTGGAGCAGGAAATTCGGACACTGCGCTCGACAGTGACGGTGACGGATGAGGAAAATCGACAGTTGCGCGCTGAGAAAGAAGTGTTGGCCGAACAACTGGCAATGCTGATTGTCGACCACATTTAGTTGAGCATTAATAACAATTTGTATGTATTTGTATTTCTCTACCATTCCTGCCTGAACCACAAATCAACTCCATCCTCCCCCTCCCCCTCGACCTCCTCATGAGCCTCTTCCAACGAGTTGTCATCACTTCAGGAAACAGGGTTAACTACAGAAAAGTAAATCAAATATAATCCTTAGTTGTCCACCTCATCAAAGATTGTCACTGTATTTTAATAACTCCCAATTATTTTACATCATCCTTTCACTCACCCACATGGGGTCCGGATAGTTGGCCAAATTTGTTAGCTGTACTCCCAGGTTCTTCTTATCCTTATCCCAGTCTCGTTCCAAAAACACTATTTCTTGACACTTCCACGACCAGCCGAGCACTGGTGCGTACGCAAGTATTTTCTTGACGTACACTTTGGCGTTCTATAGATATCAAAGTATTCCGGTCCTTATGAACCCTTAATTTCTCCGAAACAAAATAAATCAAGAAACCTATATAGAGTTTCCACAAAATCTCCTTACCCCAAGGACTCCAACCCGGTCGCATACCAGCCAACCCATGACCCAGTCGATTTCGTAAGTGTGATTTAGCAACAAAATGGCATGCTCCTTGCCAAAATACTTTTTCAGGTCGTCTGGATCTATGTAAAGCTGACATCGCGACTGCGACCACCATTCCACAAGAAATACGATTTCTATACAACACAATAAACGCGTGTTAAATATTCTATGTCTTATACAAATAGTCTGTGGTAAAATGTTAGAATTAACTTGCCAAACTTACGACTGTTCAACGTGTAGGTAACATAGTAGTTAACTTTCCTGTACAGGATCGGATTAAATGGTCTAAGTGTGATATAGAGCACAGCTTGAATTGCGTCCACGATCAGTCCTGAGAAGATGAATACTACGGCCAGCAAAACTTGAGAGAAAGTAAGCTCCTTGAAGGCCTTCCAATTTTGCCCCACTTTCCCCATCCTGTTCCTCCACTCGCAGCCGTTGATTGTTACTCTCTGATAAGTCTTAGCGTCCAGCTCCGGCACCAATTCTTGTCACTGACGACAAACGACCCTGAAAAAAGAAGGTGACATTGTTAAATCTCCACTGGTTTAAATTTTACTATACTGCTTATTATTTTTGGGAATTCTCACAACCTGCACCACACTTAAAAGTGATGACCAGCCAAACCTAGGTTATTTCAGCAGAGGTACAAAATCAGATTNGTGATGACCAGCCAAACCTAGGTTATTTCAGCAGAGGTACAAAATCAGATTACAAAATGAGTTTCCCTGCATGAAGCACCTTCTTCATAGAACTACTTGTTGACTCCGAATTTTTGTTTGCCAACGGGCATCTACAAGTGGTGCCAATTCATTTGTCAACCATTCGTGTACGGTCCAGTCACTCCATACGGCCATAAGCACGAAATGAGTCTCGTGGGATGTATGCAGAGGAGTATAAATGAAATTGATTAAAAACGTGTGTTTGCTCTTACGTCAACTCCTCTAACCACACAAACATGGTAAGCCAAAAGGTGTATATTTTTCTGTGTCAATTAAACATGCACGTTTCCAAGTTTCCAATCTCGACTGTTTGTACATGAATGCTAGTAGCATAATATCGTACATAAAGTATAATACGTATATTATGCTAGATGAAGTTCAACTGTTGGATGGAGGACTCTGTCCTAAGCCATCATGCGTTTGTTTTTATCTATGTAGTGGACTACAGCCTCAGTGATTCAAGGTTGACAGTTTTATTTCTTCATAGTATTCCACCCTAAACGGTGTGGCTGAGCTCATGGTTTTATGGACTCTGATGTCATTCTGGAAGAGAGAGCATATTAATCATGTTGCTGGAAAACCTTTGTATTGATCCAATAATGTAAGATCCCGAGTTTAATTTCAACCTACATGGACCAGAGGCGACGAACCTCTAAAAATTAATGGACAATTCTTGAGATTGGTCAGAAACCCAGAAAAAGATTTACATACACGATGTACTTGGGTGACACCAGTGACACAGTGCAACTGAGATTTTAATGTGACTACTTTAGATATCCAAATTCGAACATGCCCATTTAAATGTAAAACATGCTTACGGCTAAATATGCTAACTAAAGGCACCTTTGACAGCCCATCACCGACCGTTTTCTTGGCTGTCACAAATAGAACTGTGTATCTGAAAATCCGATCTATGGATGCCTAAATTACTTATAATCTTTTCTACGTTATCCCGCTTTCGTATGCATATCAAGATTTTTATCAACTGGGGGTGAAAGATCATTTCATATATGCTTTGATGTTATGGTAAGATATTAAGCAATCTAAGCATGGAAAAGGATAAATGGAGGAGGACCAAATTATCATGGGGCTTTAACTCAAATATCAGTGAGCATAGTCTAAGGCTCTGACGAAACAGAATTAGAATGTTTTTACGGGGTGAGAACTTTGATGACCTAACTGTTACACTTTTGTACACTTGGATTGAGAGTGCAAATATGACCTTTAACCAGAAGGCAGACAAGGAATTGTGACGTGATACCATATAATAGGTTCCAAAATATGAATCTTGAACTTTAGATCGTGAGTCTCACGACACACTGTTGCACACATGCAAACCACTTGAATTGAACTATAAGTATAGGTACGAAAGATTTAGCTATTATAACAAGTAATAGTGAGTAGGTCAAACTAATACTTTCATTTAAAAGTATAGACATTTTTATCTTTGAACTTTAAAGAGTTGCGAAATTGCATAGCATTTGGTAAACGTACAGATAAGATACAATAATGAGTGCAACATTCATATCTGCAAAGGAGTTGGAAACGACTCGCAACAAAATAATGGATGTATTGATACCACAGCACAGGTATTTAATATGAATTCAACTTACTTTAATACAAATTCAGGTGGGTCCTCTGTAGTTTTTTCTACGATTGTGCCTCCTCCGTCACATAAACACTGAGTGGTAGTCTATAGATAAATACTCATAAATCCAGTTTTGGCAGTATTCGTTGCAGTTTCATGATTTCCAAAGTGCGCATAAATAGACTCGTTTTCTTTCTCCTCAAAATTAGACATGTATCATATTTTGTAAAGGTAACAATAACACAACTCAAATCTAAACACGCAACGTTACTATTATTAGTCCGTGAGTTTATTCTTTACATTTCATGAGGTTTATATCAAAGGAGAAAAACGTAAAGGTATTATTGTAGTTTCACAAGTTGCTGAACTGAATCTCACACAAGTTGACTAAAAAAGCTACCCTTTGAAAGTGTTGCCGCAACTGACGAGAAGGTTAGTCTGGAGATTTGTTAAGAGAAATGAATGACAGCAGTGACAGGTTGAAATAGTTTGTGCACATTGCACAAATCACAAAGTACTTGAGTACTTCACATTGTACAAATTTCCGGTACAACTGTGTGCAAACGGCGTAACTCAAATTGGCAATTACGGCCACGACTCACTGATCCATGATAAGCAACCCATCTCCAAAAAATTGACACAATATTACGATAACGTTTTGGTTAGCAAATCTCTGATCTCATCCAAAAAAAAACTGGTAATCCTAATGTGAACAATATCAGTCTCACTCTCCGACACATTAACGAAATTAAACATTTATTTCACCATCGCACCTTTCTCTGGAGCACTTTCGTCCACAGAAATCTCCGGTTGTAATACTTATCTGTTGCAACGTGTTCTTTAATCGGGCACATGATGACTGACGATGATTAAACATTTATTTCACCATCGCACCTTTCTCTGGAGCACTTTCGTCCACAGAAATCTCCGGTTGTAATACTTATCTGTTGCAACGTGTTCTTTAATCGGGCACATGATGACTATTACGCGTATTCCAATTTTTTTTTTATCTTAGTGCACATCCACGTCGTCATCCCTATGTGCAATGTGCATTATTCTCAAGTTCACAGTTCAAAAAGCACACAGGTCGCTGGAAGCGGAGGAAGTATATCACATGTCGTCGTGATGGGATTAGCCTGACTAATAAAGTGATCTTGAGAAAAAATCATAGGCTTTGTTACACGTTCTGCTTTGTGTGACAAGTTGAAAACTGATGAGTGTGCATTATATATGGATGTATGTGCGTTTTATACAATGAGATTTTAATTTGGTCAATAAACACACTTGATTTGATGGTGTGTGTGTGGGGTGTGCGTACGTGTGCATATTGCCTTCTTCTCACATTATGAGAATTCATGTTGATGAGTCGGATGATCAATGTTTGTCATATGCTCACTTATGTCTTCTCCCAAAGTTGAGAGAATTGAGTGAAAATACACAAGGTTCTCTCATTCTTCTATAAAATGTGCAGAAGTCGTAATATAGACAGAGGAGTTGTTGAGCACACAGACATGCCACACATACGGTATATAACCAATATAATCGTGTATAGTTGCTATTCTTGTGAGTTCATGTTATTATATGCCTACACATCACATGTATTTACCTATTATCGTATTAGATCGTATTGTGGAACTGACGTGGGTGAAGAGAGGATCCGTGAACCGTAGTAATTTCGTTGTGTGTGGAGCCTATAATATATTATTTGCATTTGTACACAACCACACAACTTTGCGAAGGTTGAGAAAAGTTTGGCGGAATCATGTATTTTGTCAAGCAACTTTTGTCAATGCCACCCGCATTTGATTCACTTACGAGATTCATGGTTGGAGTGTATCGCGTGCAGAAAGATAGTGGTTTATATGGTAGTAGCCTGTCATAATAGTATGCAATTTCGTGTGTATGCAAATCGTGGGTGCTCGTATGGAGACAATTTCTGTGAGTTGAGGAAGTGGAACTGTTGCTTAAGTTTCCTTCTTGTAACGGTCGTCGCTTGATAAGCACACCTGGTATCTGTTGCATACATATATGCATGAGAAACTTAGGTAGAGCTGGGATTGTTCTTATTGGTTCTTTCTGGTGTTTTGCATAATATACAAATATGAATGTTTTATGGCATGTTTTATTTTATTTTTTACTAGAAACAAATCGTGCGGTCGTTTGCCTTAGTGCTTAGAAAGGAGACAGACCCGTAAATTGCGATAAATTACGTATGCAGAAATGTTCCTTACCAAACTCTGCAGCTGTGAAGAAGCATGTATGCATGATAACTCATAAATGCAGGTGAAAAAGGTTTTGCTTGCCCAATGATAATTTTATGAGAATCTTCTACTAATTACGAGCGGACATTGACACTGCAGAGTTT
>JAHZMW010001122.1:0-10361 GCA_027743745.1 Alloscopus bannaensis | reverse complement strand
GTACTACATACATATAAGCAAGTGATGACTGTATGGTGTCTGGCAGTGAAGTAAGAAAGAGAGAAAAGAAGGAGGGTTTGTGTGTATGTATGCACAACGTAATGTATGAATGAGTACATTTAGAACAGTCGTGGAATGTTTAGGGAGAAAGAGGCGATAATGCAGTAGTAGTAGTTTTAACCATGCTCTAATCAACGCAATGTAAGACGAGTAGTAGTATTAGTAGTAGTATTATTATATGGGAAAAGTAGTTGTCTATATATTTTTTGGATGGCCTTATAAGGCCAAGGGAGGTACAGCGGAGGGCGGCTTTCGGTTTATTTTTGGTCTACCCGGGTGAGGAAATGTACTAGGGGAAGTGAGAGGTTTAAAAAGATTCAGAACTAACACCCGCGACCTGATTTCGGATCTCACTCGCAGTTGAGAAACATCTTCCCTTGGCTTTTGAGGTACAACACGTTTGTTTCCATACACCAATCTCAAGACTGTATTAAGTAATAGCGAGACTAGAATTTCAAATTTTTAAATTTTTTCGGAAAAAATGTCATATTTTCGAAATTAACAATTAAATCAGAAAAGTATAATACATAGTTGTTTATCGATTGTTTAAGACAATTTAAATTCAAGTGAAAGTTTGTCTTGAAAGTGAAACCAGTATTATTATTTTATTTGGAAGGAATTCATACACACTCTCGCTTCGTGTGTCCGTGTGTGCCGGATTACAAATCTTGCTACTACCACAACTACTCTAATCAAAGTTTTTGGTTTTTTAAAATTCCAGTTTGTGAGGTGTAAACCCATCAAAACCAATCACAATGTGTGACGACGATGTTGCTGCATTGGTAGTAGACAATGGATCCGGCATGTGCAAGGCCGGATTCGCCGGGGATGACGCTCCCCGTGCTGTTTTCCCATCCATCGTCGGTCGCCCAAGACATCAGGTATGAAGACGCGTACAATAACAAACAACTAATTAAAGTGAACAACAAAGCAAATCTTTCTCTCCCTCTCCATCTTTATAATTTACAATAAACGAACAGTGTGTTTTTAACAAAATTCACAAAGTAATTAGAGAATTAGGAGAATACCGAAAGAGATTTTAAGAAAGAAAGCCATCTCCTTTTATGGAAATGTGAGTTCTATTTTGGGATTCTCAAGCCCCCCACAAGCTCTTTCCGATTCTACTACATGAACAAGTCACAGGAGACCAAACCATGAACCGTATATATATACGCGTATAATAGAGTTGATAGGTACATCCTGTAAAGAAAGTGTTAGCAGACATTGCTTACACATTGATGCACATGTGCGTCTATTAATAGCCCGTGTCTTATGCAAGCCATTACTGTTACGGAAGCAATCCACTTTGGAAAGTACTACGAACAGATACGAGACACCACGTCACACAGCACATAGTTGCTTTTGAGATGAAAACCAACTCCAACCTACGCATTAAAAAAAACTTTTGTGTATTCAAAGCCAATAATAATACCACACAACGACATCGTTCAGACAAACATTACTTTAGACTAATTGTGGATTTCCGATGAGGCAGATCTATGAAATGCTTATGAAATGCTCACCTTGCTCTTTTTAATTATCAACTCCAGGGTGTCATGGTGGGTATGGGTCAAAAGGACAGCTATGTCGGTGATGAGGCTCAGTCCAAGCGAGGTATCCTCACTCTGAAATACCCAATTGAGGTAAGCAACAATACACAAAGGAAGAACTCGCATACCTGTCAAGTCCGTTAAACTGGTAAAACGCGCTAACACGTAAACTTACCGTGCTTAACGTGCTACCAGGTTAATTGACGGAATCATTTTGCCAACACACTAATAACTATATACGACGAATACTCTGATATCTTCACTTGTGACGAACGTTTGTCAATGTCTATGCCTCCCTAAGGCAAAATTATGTTCTTTTATACAACAATTCCTAATTAATTATGCGTAATTATCAACACTAATTACGCATAATTAATCGTGAGAATCGCAAATCGGCTCTACCATGAGTTATTCTGGGATCTCCGCACTTGTACCGTACTTTTTTCAATGTTTAAGCCTCCCTAAGGCAAAAATATGGTTCTATGTGCACAATAATTAATTAATTGGGCCCAAGAATTAATGAATTGACCTCTTTTCCCGAGCGAGCACGGAATAATTTGTAATTGGGATGACATGGAGAAAATCTGGCATCACACCTTCTACAATGAGTTGCGAGTTGCCCCAGAGGTACGTCCCTACCCCATTATGCTAAAAACAACCCCCAATACAACTCCAAAACAGACTCTGAACTCGATCTTTTCACCCCTTACAGGAACACCCCATCCTCCTCACCGAGGCCCCTCTCAACCCAAAGGCCAACAGGGAGAAGATGACGCAAATCATGTTTGAAACTTTCAATAGCCCAGGCAGGCTCCCAATCAATTAATGGCTTAATTATTTAGTTAAAAGTAGTTATCTACCCGTAGGGAAGCGATTCGGAGCGTTTGCGTAAAAAGGGCAAAAACGGGATAAGCCGTATGAAGGGCATGGTTAACGTTTAACCACTTAGTATGACCCAGGGTCTCAAAGTTAAAGTCAAATGCCAACTTTATCGATTGGCAGTCACTAGAAATCATTAGGAAGTGATTTGGAGCGTTTTCACTGCTCAGAAGGGCTAAAACGCATAACTGGCGTGGTTAACGTTTAAGCACTTACTATTGAGGTGACCCAGGCTGTTAAAATTGAAGTCAAATGCCAACTTTTTCGATTGGCAATCATTATAAAGCACTAGGAAATGATTTGGAGCGTTTGCGCCACTTGGAAGGGCTAAAACGGGATAAAACGTATAATGGGCATATTTAACGTATTACCACGTGCTATTGGGGGTAATCCAGGTTGTTAAAAGTAAAGTCAGATGCAAATTTTGTTGATTAGCTGTCATTAGAAAGCATTAGAAAGTGATTGAGAGCATTTGTAGTGCTCAGAAGGGTTAAAACGGGATACAACGTATAACCGGCACGGTTAACGTTTAGGTAACCACGTATTATTGAGGTTGTCCAGGCTCGCTAAATATGTACTAGTGGTTGATATTCCAATGCAAACTTTGGGGATTGACAAGCATTAGAAATGCATTGGGAAGTGATTGAGAGCGTTTGCAGTGCTCAGAAGGGCTAAAACGGGATAAAACGTATAACCGGCATAGTTAACGTGTTACNCCAATGCAAACTTTGGGGATTGACAAGCATTAGAAATGCATTGGGAAGTGATTGAGAGCGTTTGCAGTGCTCAGAAGGGCTAAAACGGGATAAAACGTATAACCGGCATAGTTAACGTGTTACCACTTACTATATTGAGGTGATCCAGGCCCGGAAAAAGTGAAACTCGTTGCTCTGAATTGATTCTGATGGGTGTGAGTGATTGGAGAGAATATAATAGCGTAATATAATGTGTGCGTTTGTTTTATGTGATGTGTGCACAAGGAAACTCCACTCTCTCTCTCTCTCTCTCTCTGATGATAATAAACTGACAGTGACGAGTTGGTAAATATACTAATAATGTAAACAAAAAAAAATACAGGTATTGCTGACAGAATGCAAAAGGAAATCACTGCCCTGGCTCCATCCACCATTAAGATCAAGATCATTGCTCCACCAGAGCGAAAATACTCTGTCTGGATCGGTGGGTCCATCTTGGCCTCCTTGTCCACTTTCCAACAAATGTGGATCTCCAAGCAAGAGTACGACGAGTCCGGCCCAGGCATTGTGCACAGGAAGTGCTTCTAAGCGTTTTAATTATTATATTAACTCAACTCCATCTTCTACTACTGTCACTGTTATTATCACAACAACAATTATGTATAATAATTACATCATCTAAAGCCAACAGCAACATTTTTCTGTCAACGTCTTTGAAAGAGCAAAAACCAAAATAAATGCGAAATCGTCGGGAATAATTTATAACAACAACAAAAAACAACAACAACATCACCATCATCACCATCAACAATTTCAAAAAAAACCATCATCAACAACAAGAACAACACAAAATACACAACAACCATCATCATCAAACAAACAAACTTTTTTATTATTACAGAGAGTACGCCAAAAACATCAGCAAGATGCTTTTTTCTCAACAAAGTAATATCTTTACAACAACAACAACAACAACAAGAATATAAAATTATATAAAAATTTTACTGTCAACCAATACGTGTAAATAATGTATTTATTTTATTAAGCTCTAAAACATCTTTCATACATTATTTCACCATAAAATGCGAGAAGAAAAAAAATAATCAGCAGCAGTACTTTTAGTAATCTGATAATAAGATCCAGATCGAAAAAAAGAGCAGAGATATAAAAAGATTATCAAAAATATTTTACCATCTAAAAAAAATATATATACACATTGAAAAAATATATTATATAAATCTGATTACAAGAATTTATACTTGATTATTATGATTGTAACAACATGTTTCTTTTTTTTCAATGTATATAATATATTGATGTACTTTTGTCATCCAGTACATTTACCACTACTACCTTCTTGTCACGCACAACAACAAAAAACAACAACAACGTATCCATCCTAATTAATAATGTTTGTGCAAAAACAAATTAAATCAGTAATAATTTCATTATTTAAAAAGAAACATGCTACAACTATCTTTGTTATTATAATTATGTAATACTTGTATTGTACTGAAAGTTTTAGTAGAGAGTAATTTATACCATCTTTTCTCTTGGAAAAAAAGAATCCATCACTATTGACCATCCTTTACTGTATTATGCACAACAGAACCAATCTCTAGAGATAGTTATGTACTGTATAATTATTACTGATGTTTTGTTGTACTTGTGGTTTTACGGCTATACCATAATGATATAATATAATAACTACCATCATCATCATCTACAAAAAAACACTTTCCACAAAACATTCATTTTATTTTAAAAAATACACCCACACCAAAACTCTGTTTTTTAAACGACTCATTAGAATTCTTCTCGGATAAAATTTTTGCCACTGCATACCTACATAAGATTGACTTTCCATATGAATGAATGCGAAAATACAGTTTGCGAACAAAGACAACAACGGTGAGCATCGGATCGTATAATATACAACACACAGAGTGGGGCAATGCGACACAGCTGAACGATACGCAACCAACCAGCTTAATATTGCCTACCTATGTACCTCACACCTACTTTCTCTTTTACCTCCTAGATGTTGCATTTCGTTTCTTTCGCAGCTTGTTGTGGTCGTCTTATCCGGCTAATAAAAATGACATGTACTTCAAAATGATTAGAATCAAATTAGAAGCCAATTGTCCCTTAAAGAAAAGTAAAAGGTCCGACTAGATAGTAGTAAATAGTAGCTTTAATTCAAAACGCATCCGGCGGATCGCTGCGCATTTGTGAAATAAATCCGCAAATCGAGTGTAGAGCAAATTCTAGAGCTAGTGACATTCGGAAATGAAAAACCTCATCATTTCATCATATTTATTTGTCGTGTACAATTGTAGCTTTAAAAATTATGTTCATACTATTTATATACATGACAAATGAGTACAATCTTTGAACGTGTGGTAGGCTTGTAATTTACATGCCCCAATCTAACAAATAAAACCGGCCAACAAATTCTCAGCTTGAGTTTGACCCTTGGTTTACAAAAAACGGAGAAGGGTTTCTTCCCGTGATTTTCAAATCAAAAATTTTACTTGGACGCTAACAGTTTAATCTGACAAGAAGGTAGTCAAGTATACAACCGTTGTTGTTCACCCCCGAACCTAACATAACCTAACCTAACATAACCTAGCCAATCAATCTCAAGAAAACTAAACTATTAAACTCAAAATTTTCCGTGAACACAAAAGGTTCATTCAAACTGTACAACCGCTATAATCAACAGTTAATGTGCTAGAAATCAGAGTTCCAAGAGTTGTCCCCTCCTCACTAGTTGCACACCAATCCTAAAAATCAGCCAACTTCTAACATAGGTAATACTTTTGGGATTCATTTAATTGTCCTCCGACAATTTGTATTAACTGTGCGTAGCTGAAAAAGCTGTTCCATCAGTCAATTTTGAAACTAATTTTTTCGAAATGAGACAGCTTCGCAGAAAGTTGTGCAGCGTTCTCTAATACCTCTTCATGATGGATTGCGTGTCAATCTTCGACCCGGTCAAACACCGATCCATCCATAAATCACTATTTCTTTTTGGGCTTGCCCAATTTTTTTTTGTATTGAAGAGAGTATCTTTAAGTTTTGGTATATTTTATTATTAACATTTTGCTATGCTTGATGAATTCTCCTGTAGTTATTTGATTGCGAGAAACTCTGAACGCAAACTGCTGAAAACAACTTCTTTCTCACAATCCGTTACAAATTTCTTAATACGTCCTCAACATCAAAGATATTTTTTGTCTGAGGAGACCTCAGAGTTTAGAAGGCATCAGCAAGGCTTCGTGGGCAAATTGTCAATTGCTCTTGTTAAAAAGTGAAAATGTTGCAGCTAAATCAGAATTACGCATCATTACTAGCACATAATCTGTTTCTAACTAAGTGAGCTTTCCTTCTTCAAAGTTAACCTAATAACCGAACCTAACCATTCATGATCAAAGGCAATATTAGACTTTTGCTAAATCCAACAAGTACGAAATTCTACCAATTAACGAACTGGATTCTTGTTCATCGCCAATATGAAAAAAAAATTGGTCTGAAGGAGTAAAAGCAATAAAGGATGACGATTGGTTGGCCGACGACCAGGTAGATGAGTGAGAGTCGGTGGATGACCCAAAACGAATTAAGAGATTAAGGGTCGATGGATGCCCCCTAAAGGATTAAAAGGGCTTATAAATGTGTCGGCAAATCACTCGGTCGGAATTTGACCACCTTCCCAAACGATGTATGAAGAATGAAAAAAGTTATTCTGTGAAATTCTTGATCTTCATTTCCTCATCTCTTTGTCGATTTTTTAAACAAAGGGTCAGAGTTGCTGATTGAGAAGCTTGGGCTTTAAACAAATTTTTACCTCTGTATGTCTGCATTCGTCTTAATTTTAAGAGGCAGTGAATTAATAATTTCATTGATTTAATGTTTTACTGAAGCTTTAAAAGTTTGTAATCAGGCGCTGCGGAAGCGGGGGAATGGGGGGAGACGTTACCCCCACGTCGGCCCAAACGCCATTTAACAAAGCATTGCTATTGTTATTTTTTGTATTGATATCCCCCCACGTCCGCAGACGTTCCGCGGCCACTGTTTGTTATGATATCTGCCAAAAGTGCACTGACCTCACTTATTCTTCTTTCACATTGTTTGTAATCTGTCACGGTCATAAATAATTATGAAGATTCTTGCTGTACTTTATAAAGTACAATATATGCAGTGACAATTTGCGTAGTAAAATTTTTGATACGGTAAAAGTATCAAAGATTTTACAACAGTAAAGTAAAGTAACAACGGAAATACATTTTGGCAACATTTGCATCAGTGAGAAGGGTGGATGTACTACTTATAAATCTAACAATAGTCACTTTCTACCCAGACAAATCTTGTAGAAATCAAATAATTTTACTACATGCTCTTCAAGTTATATGTACGTATAAGTAATATTATGTCTTTCTGTAATCGTCTAATTGTGCGAGTTCAGTTCTTTCATTCATTTACTTTGTAATTTGCTTACAACTATTGCGGTGTGTCGTGAATTCGGAAGGCCTGGAAGATGATGGATCAGTTTCATAAAGCTTGCTATTTTGCCATTTTAATCTGTGACCTCTATTACACTCGTGGGCAATAGACTGTAACTGCATAAAATGCTGGTCTTTCAGTTAAAAGTTTGTGAGTTGTCACGCCAGTTTCTGGTCAAAGGCGGCCAGTGGCTCATACCATGCAGCAACAGCCTCTGGAAATCTTTTAATCTTATCAACAAGTTAATAAATTGAAATAAACAAAATTCATAAACACCCTCAACAAATGAATGAATAACTTCTTGATGACGAACACTTTGTTAATGGACTTGGTGACGCCAGATATTGTCTGTGATTTAACTGTGAGAAGGTAGACAACGCACAGTGGGGCTGCCAGTTTTCGTACAAGTTTTCATATTGCATCACGACATAGTTCACCACCAGCAAGCAATCAATACTGGTTTGCAAAATCACAAGATCGCGAGGAGATGTCATATTTTGCCAGTTTATCAGTTGATTATCCTAAACTTGTGAAACCAATTTATATCAAGAGTCAAAAATCAGGAAATTGCAAATAATTGCTGAATAGAATTTAATAATCAAACATTCGAAATACAAGCTACGATAAGTTACTTTAATTTGACATACAGCAATTCCTCTATCCAATGCTCTATAGGCCTGATTTATATACGGCTCTAAAAATTTGTAGGTGTGATTTGCGAATACCTAATAACAAACTACTTCACCCGGTGATAAAAGCTTCACTTCCGATCAGTGTTGTGATACAAAACTCAGTTTTAAAGTTAGAAAAGTTGTCTTATGATTTTGTTTCTTGCTAATAATTCCACATTTTTATTCTCGTACATATTTCCAAAAATGCAGCTCAAACTCACATGCAATATATATTAAGACAAACGGTCTGAGGCGTAGTTATACGCTTTTTTAAAATGGCCACTCTAAATTGTTGTTACCCTTCAACCACTGTCATGTTTCTTGTTTCGTCGAGCGAGGAAAACAACGTGGAACAATATCTGCACAAAGACAAATTGATGCTGGGTAGGATCTTCTTCTTCGTCCAAGTCCAGTTGAACATATTTAAAGTTGTCTTATGATTTTGTTTCTTGCTAATAATTCCACATTTTTATTCTCGTACATATTTCCAAAAATGCAGCTCAAACTCACATGCAATATATATTAGGACAAACGGTCTGAGGCGTAGTTATACGCTTTTTTAAAATGGTCACTCTAAATTGTTGTTACCCTTCAACTGCTGTCATGTTCCTCGTTTCGTTGAGCGAGGAAAACGTGGAACAATATCTGCACAAAGACAAATTGATGCTGGGTAGGATCTTCTTCTTCGTCCAAGTCCAGTTGAACATATTTTTGCGCAGTTAAAAGATGAACCACTGTGCGTTTAGTTGTAGACTCTACTAATATACATTTCAAGAGTCTCAATATAAGTATATATATGCTTACATTCAATAGGGCAAAAGGTTAACTGTCTTGCTTTTCGACCGGTACAAACTCAGACGACGAGTAAGAAGCAAATGGTACAATACCTATGATAAGGTAAGTAGAGTGGTGCACTATCGAAAGCATATTTGTCTATGATGCGGTACTTAATATTTACACGTGCCAATGCTTCACTATAATGGGACATATTGTGGCCAACCTAGTTTACTACGAGTCATAAATAAGTACCTAATAATTGCTAAAATTTCTAATTTAAAACTTCGCGATGCATGCATGATTGAACCATGAAGATGGATTGAAAACGTACTATTAACGACTTTGATAAAATCTCAAACTATTGTGCACTTGTCAAAGACTGTTGCACCTGTTAAGGAAATATACATAACACGATGTACGGGATCCTACGATCTTCAGATACGTATTGTCTGCCACTGCCACAAAACCTTACTTCATAGTGCGATTACCAAAGTCCACAACAGAAAGTGCTCTAGGATTTTTTTGGTTGTGTAAAGTTATGCAACTAGGTATATATAAATACTTATGCTTGTAAATGTGCTAAAGTACATTTTATACTTACCTAATAAAACTGCACCATTATATTCGGATGAATTGTAATTCAAACATACACTTTATTGGATTCCTTCGTAGATTATATAAAAAACAGCGTTTAATATAATATAAGGGGTCAGTTAATATTCAAAGGATAGGTCCTGTTAGCAAGATAACCTACCTAAAAACTACATATAAAAATACCAATGTAAGACTACCGGAGGCAATGATTAGAAGCTTCAATTTCCAAATCCTTAGATTTAGCGACTCATGCATAATTGTTGCTTCAGTATTGTCCACTCATTTTAATTCTTATTACACCAAAACATCGCCTCTGCTTGTAAATGGGCTGAAAATCATACTTTTGTCTATAGTTTTATCATACCTTTTCCATTTGAGAACTTGACCACATGCTACAATATACTCCAGTTCAGCAGACAAGAAATACATGTGTGTCTACATAATACATAATTATTACTATTATTATCTATACTATACGTAACAAATTACATAGTAGTTGAAGATTACAAAGGACCAAAACGTATACAAAATGACGCGGCTATAATTAAAGATACAAGCCGAATTGACTCAGAAAAGCAAAAGCTAAATGCCTTCCCACCAATAGCCCTATGTCGGGAAGTATGACTGACATT
>JAHZMW010001121.1:0-42285 GCA_027743745.1 Alloscopus bannaensis | reverse complement strand
TTTTCAAATTTGTCGACTTTCTTTTTTAAATTCTCGATCTCCTCTTGAGTTTCTCGAAGACGGGAGGCTTGATTTGCAATCAAAACGTTTTTCTCCACAATTTGGTTTACTTTGTTCTTCCACCTTATTTTGAAGGTTTTCAATTTTGGTCGTCTGTTTCTGTTTTTCTTCGTCATTTATTTGTTGGGTTGCTTGTAGTATCATATTTAGCCGTTGAATGTTATTCTCTGCATTTGTTTTATCTCTTGTGGCTTCTGTCATCTTCCGCTCTAAAAAGTCAAATTTTTAATTATTATTGGCCATCCTGTAACTGCATATTGTAAAGCAAACTCAGTTTACTTAATACTCAGTAGTTTATTTTACTAAGTATAGTATACTTACCACAAAGTAAGTAAGTTATGAAGCTCGCCAAAAAACCTGCGAGTGCCACCAAGCTTACGGCAGCAATCACAATCATGAAATCGTTACTGGGACAAGTGATTTTCGGCTCACAGTTACAATTTGTGGTTCCCTAAAATGAAAATGAGCGTGAGTGAGTGCAAAAATCCCTAAAGCATAATTCGACCCATAATGAGTCACCAGATGAAGGTTAACTTCACACTTCCACAGGGTATGAAATTTCATTATATATTAATATTTTATTTTTTCAATGAAGGCATTCAAAAAACTGATTGTTTTAGTCACTTCCACCACCCATTATGGCTTCGATTCCCTTTAAAGCAAACCCAGTTATTTTTTCCCATAGCGGTATTTCTTTTGGAATATCCGAAGAAAGTGAGGTGGCAATATCCGTTGGTCCCATATTTTAACTTTATTGTTTTACGTGCTCGAATTCAACTATATTCTTTATACATTTAACTTTTCTGATTTTTTGAATGATTTTTAGCGATTAGTTGATAAATGGTTTTTATTTCCACAAAAGACCGTCTGAATTTGGAAATTTGAAAAGGGAACGCTTCTTTGCTCAATTTTTGAAATATGCTGCATATAGCAACGCTTCTGGACGCTACCCTACAACTGCATCGGGAACTTCACGGGAATTTACTTTTCGCTTCAAGCGCCACTTGGCGCTTCAAAATTTCTTCAGGACTAGTTTCCTCTCTTTCGAATCCTCCGAACAGAAAATCACTCCATTCACAAACAAGCTGAAAATGCTCAAGCTCAAAGTAGCCTTGCTGGGACTATGTAATCTGTCCCATTGCTTTCAAGTGAGGAAGTTAAAGCACCAAGAAAAACTGGCAGACACAATGGAAACAGCTTTGTACGCTTTTGACATGACCTTAATCAAAATCCCCCAATTTGGAGATTCTCTCCACGTACTCGTCGTACACCTCACTTGGTAGCATCTGAATACATAAAATGGTTTTAGAAATGCGCTGGTAAACATTCGCATAAAACGATAATACTGCTAAAACTATTAAATGGTTTGCCATACAAACTCGAGCTCGGCATGGTCCAAGTACCCATCGCACTTGTAGATGCCCTTCGAAGCAGCACACTTTAATCCTAGGACTTTCGTGGTCTTCGCTCCTTTCACGATGCAATCCCTACAATACAACAAACAATTAAAGATTTTGTTTGTTTAAAAGACGTCATGTGAGTCTAGCGGCTTGCAGCAATGTTTTTTCCCTTACGTGCAAAAAAAAGTGCCGGCACTCATTCAGTTGACTTCCGCCGACGTCTTCAATACTTGCTTGTTAATGACATAAGTGCAAGCTTTTTCAGGTTTCTGAAACTGTTTCCTTCCTTCGATAAATATGAAAATGAACACTACCACTACTACACTTTCCTGGCATAATAAAAGACAGTTCTGTACATTTATTTCTGAGTTATAAATACTAATGAATACATGATGATACAAACCGTTATGTTAGATAATTTCCCACAAAGCCGAATTATTAATATCGTTGCTGTTGTCGATGAGTGTGTTGTCTGGCTGGAGTGACACGGCGTGTCCACTCACAACGTGAATGAGAATGTTGGCCCCTTGATAAGGCACGATTCTGAAATACTCCCAAGCCTGAGGCGCCGGGGACGTGGCGGTGAGGGGAGTAAGCCCGTCCGGATTCGCGGTGACGTACATGTTTGTGACTTCACTCTTGATGGCGAATTGCGGGGCAGTGTCTGGGGAGCCCTCGAGACGCTCAAAGAGCCACGTTGTCCCATCTCCCACCGCGTTTCCAGTAGCTCTCAAAACTGGATCTCCAGCGTTGGAGGAGACGTGCAGATTATTTTCCCTGCTCTTGAGAACCCCTGCGGGTGGGATGGTGATCGGGGTGGAGCCGTCCGTTTCCACGAGCCTGTAGCGAGATGGAGGGATTCCGTTGGTGGAATTAGCATTGTTGAGCATGTCACCAGAACCTGCAGCAGTTGTCACGTAAGCCCTGTTCACCATAGCGGTCAAAATGTAGGTCCCGTCTTCTTGAATCGCCCATCGGAACGTTTCGTAGCCTTGAGCCGTGTCTCGTGCCGCAATGATGGGAGTGTCTCCTCCCGGACCTGCGGTGACGTACTTGCCGTTACCCGAGGACTTTATGGTGCCGCCACCTGGGCGGAAGCCTAATTCGAACTTTTCTCCGAGCACGTCTGCAGCAGTGTTGGCTGCCAAGTGGCCATCCGATCCGACCGTGACGAAGAGACCTGTGGCGACATCCTGGATGTTGTAGAGACCCTCTGGCGTTTGGGCGGCGGCAGAGCAAATGTCAGACCCGGAAGCTTGGGTGGCGACGAAGTAGAGTTGGTTCGAGGCAGAGTTTCCGGAGCCCCACTCGAAAAGATTGGCGGAGTAGCCGTATGCTTCTTGTGGATTCACTTTGGCGTATGCAGCGTAAATGACTGGAAAACAAGAGAAGATATTAAAATTTCAATTTAAAAGACAAAATATTATGGCATTATCTGCGAACAGCAATGCTTACCAGATTTGAAGTCATCTCCGAATGAGGGGTCATCCAACTCTTCCTTACAGTAAGGCACCACCTCCTGCATCCAAGCCGTGTCGTAATTGTCGTTTCCAATCGGAGTCAGAGGCAGAATCTGGATGGCAGCGATCTGAATTCGCTCAGCTCCCCAAAACAACCAAGCGCCAGCTTGAGTGTCCATCACATTCCCAACAGTGATCAAATCCCTGAACTCCTGCTCCGGGTACGGATTCTCAGGGTCAGTCGTTCGGGGGTACAGATGCCAGTATTCCCGAGCTCCAGCGAGTTCCATAGCCAGAATCAGTCTGGACCATTGGATCAGAGGTTGGTTGTTGATCACGGTGGCCCACAGGAGGAGGCCGTAGTAGCCGTTGATGGCTTCGCCGGAACTTTCTTGATCTCGGGGACCTGCTCCGTTGGCAATCCCACTGGCCCAGGAGTGACCCGCAAAGAAGTCCATGTGACGCGTGACGGTGTAGTGGGGGTCGTTGGGGGAGGGGTTTCCGGTATTTCGGGCGATGCTGTAAGAATAATGGAAAAATGCTATTTTTAACAAATATTGTTGAAAACGCGTATATTAAGAAAATTATATATTATATTAAGAAAATGTTCGCGATGAGCCTTACTGAATCATAAAGTCCTGATGCTCGTTGAGCCAAGCTTGGTCATACTTTGCAATGACAGCAGCCCCGTGGAGGATGTATCCATAGTGGAAGTGGTGGTCATTGTAATATGCCTGTCGGAAGCAATTAGAAATTTCTCGTTAACTTTTGTACAAGAATTTGTATAAAAATGAATCACGACCAATTATGCTTCAACTCACGTTTCCAAAGTCGACCCAAGTGTTGTTCCACCCGTCTTTGTTGATGAAGCCACCCCACCCCGTTTCAAAGGCAGCTGAAGGACTCCTTCCAGGCACAAACCAGTAGTTGATACTTTGCTTCAAAATGTCGACAACTTGAGGAATGAGCTCGTTAGCTCCTAAATGTTCCGCAATGAGCGCCAATCTGGAAGCCCTTGCAAAGGCACCACCCCAGAAGTAAAAGTCTCCTGGAATCATCTCTTCCAAAGCTTCAACTTCAGCTTCTAGCGTTTTCCTCAACTCTGCTGCGCAAGAGGGATGGACATCATTCGGAGCAAACCAAGTGATGGTAGGAAGCTGGTGAGTTTGGACCCATTGATTTCCACGAACGCCTTTCATAGCGCCTTTCAGAGTGAGGTACTCGATGTTCACCATGTTCGGATTTTGAAGGGCTCTCCTGTGATGAGGCCAACTGAGCAAGAGTAAATCTGCAGCGTTTCCGGCGGACACGTCCCAAGTCCAGGTTTGAGTGCTTACGTCGCCTGCGACCGTGTATCTCATGTCGACTCCGGAAGGAATGGCGGTGGAATGAGTGTCCAGCACTGCTTCTTGACTGGCGTCCTTCAACTTGGCGAATCGGATCGTTCCAGAGAAACCTGGTGGAGAGACGAGACGTTCGGTTCCGTCTTGAGTGAGATCCAGCGTGCCGGTGGTGACGTAAATGATGTAAGTGCCACCGGGATGAGTGACCTTAGCTTTGGTTCCTGGAGTGACCCATTCGAAGCTCACGATATCCCCTTGGTTAGAAGTGATCTCTACTGCGGCATTGTTGAACGTGAAGGTCATGTAAGGGGAGCCAGGAACTAGGCAAGTGTCCATCGTGTTTTGAGCGTCGGTGAAGTACTGGAGGCATACAGCTTGGGTGTCCCATGCTGTAGCTTTGCGGTGGCTGAGATCAGCGGGGAGTCCGGCGATCCCGACGGTCCAGTCGCGTTGAGTGTCGACGTGGATTGAGGTTCCGTCGAAGCGACGGGAGTCGGACATCCCGAAAACGAGACCGGTGGCGGTTGTCGCGCATTGGAAGGGGAAGGGGCCGGCGACGATGCTGGAAGAAATCGTATCAATGTTAATTCAAGTAAGTTACAGGTTTGATGCTATTTTCAAGGTTTAAAGCGAGAATTTCACTTACGCGTCTTGATTGGTAACGGTAAATCCAGACCACCCTGTTTGTAAACAATTATCATAAAAATTACTACTAAAATTTAAAAAAAATGCTGGAAAATTCAATTATAAAAGCATGTATTGCATGCTTACACGCATCAGTGGGGAAAGGTGGGTCAAAATCCTGGAAAAACGGTCCTGGAGGCGCATCATTGGCAATTTCCCCACCCGGAAAGTTTGGAGGAGTGGTTCCAATCGGATCGTCCACAGGTCCGCCACCCAACCTGAAGCCAGTGGGTTTTCGGCCACTCTTGGCAGCTGCGAAACTACTCTGAAAACTTGTCGCGAGCAAAATCGCACCTGCGAAAAGTGCCGCACCGCGGCACGCTGAACTGGCTCTCATTGTATTTAATTATAAATGTTCTGAATGCTTCCGGAGGTGTCTCCAAACTGAAACTGGTTGTCAAACAAATTATTCCACCTGCTTTTATATACAATTGTGCGGAGACACCACGCGTAACTCTGATGCAAATTATTGTTTGTAAATTGAAACCCCAAATCACTCAAGTAGTTCGTGGCTGATTAAAAATGTCATGTTTATGGCGTTCTCATCGTTGTCGCAGTCTATTTTTGAAGACCACTGCAATGTCGCAATGAAGTCATTCTATTACGTGCGTGATCAACTTTGAAGAATTTGCATGGATCTCAAATCTTGATTGATTGGTTCTGACAGGTATCAGGAGAGGCTCGAGTGATTCTCCTGATTACTGGAATTACATGTTTTAAATCAAGTCAAGTCTCATTTTTTGACAGATCTGGCAATATCTGGTAGCGTGGCCTGACATTTTTGTCATGTAATGCATGCAAGATTAGAAGCTCATTTGACACACTGGTTATCCGAAAAAAAAACAAATTGGAGCAGTAACATACATCTTCGTCATTAACAAGGGCCTGACAGCATAACGGGCGGCCATTATTATCGTGGCTGCGATACAAGAACAAATTTTATTGTCGTACTCATTAATATTTATAGCAAACCAGAATGCTTATCAAAACGTGGATTAGGTTAACACATTATCATATCATCCCCGTCGCATGATGTACCCCCGCGTACATCCCCGTTTCGGAATGGAGTGCACGTGAACATACGACTGCATCATTGTGGTAGATCACGCATCTTCCACCGCATAAACTTTTGATGTATTTTTAGGAATAACTGCCGAAAGACGATTGGAAAGCTGGTGTGTCGACCTAAAAGCAATAGGTACACTGATTTGAATAGGTGCCTGATTCGCTACTAATGTACTCAACCTTGAATAACTAACGAGTGGAATCGCCAGGATGGACCTAATGATTAAATTTAAGCTCATTTTAGCAGTTAGAACCTCTTTTGGCGTGCGCCACTGTCAATGCCAAGAAAAGAGTATGAAATCTTTCTCAAAACGTGACTTTGTAAAGATAAGTGTGGCAATTGTGTAAAAAACTGTGTCAAATTCATTTAAGTATACAAACAATTTATTTGCTTCGATTCGAACTAATTAGATCCTTCAAAATTACACACAATAAATTATAGAGTAGACTAAACCCGTCATTTAATGACGCATTAAACGTAATCTCAACTCCCACCAGTCTCTATTACAGAGAGCGAGCAAGGAGGGAGAAGTGACCTCCAGCGACAGGTCTGGCGAGGAAGCCCACACTCCTTCCGGTGGCGGTGACGTACCAGTCGGAGAATGGAACTCGGGTTGGGGTCTCTCTCAAGTATTTCGCCATGTTTTGAATGACGTGAGTCTTCAGTGTGGGGTTAGCATCTCCGAAAGCTGCAGCGGTCCACAGTTCCCAGTCTGGAAATGAGATAAGCAATCAAGATAAGCCTTTTCTGACCATTTTCAAAAAGTTTGTTTGAGCATTTCGAATTTGTTACTCACCAGACTTGGTGTAGTCATGAGTAAACACAAAGGGAACCCCATAAGCCTCCTCCTTTGTGAGGTAGAAAGCCGCCTCCATCTCGTACACATTCTCAGGGACCGTGCTCAGGTTGAGGAGCTTGTCCTGGAACGCATTGTACTTGAACTGGTAGCCCTCCGTGACGTTGTACTCCATCTTCAAGTGAGTTCCGGTGTGGTGAAGAGATTCGTTGTACCAGATTGGAATGTACTGGGCCACAGTAGCGTCGTAATGCTGGGTCGCGTTGGCGTCACCAACGAGCTCGGCGAGACGGGCGAAAGCCTTCATGCCGAGAATTCCTTTAAGGGCGAGTCCAGAGTTGAGTTGGGTGGGCCCAATGAAGTCGTCGGTGGTGAGCTGGTCAACGGGGTAGAGACAGTTGTAGTAAAGGTACTGAGCCCATTGTGAGAGGAGTGGGTAGTGGGCGGTGACGTAAGCGGTGGCCTCTTCGAGGGTGGTCCTTGGGTT
This sequence comes from Alloscopus bannaensis, assembly GCA_027743745.1. NCBI lineage: Eukaryota > Metazoa > Arthropoda > Collembola > Entomobryomorpha > Entomobryidae > Alloscopus > Alloscopus bannaensis. Next base: position 34,989 of record JAHZMW010001121.1, on the reverse strand, counting down.
GAACGCGATGTTGGCGATCATCAGGAGCATGTTTGCGGACTCTTCGACGGGCTACGATTAGATAACCGGAGATTTACAAACATTCACTCAAATTCTGGATAAGTACTGAAAATAAAGTCATGATAAGCACTTACCATGTCCTCTTGGACACCATCGACGTGGCCGGTGGCATTAGGGTAGTTCCAGCCGATGTCGTGCATGCTGTACTCCTTGGGCCAGAAACCGTTCTCCATTTGGTAGAAGAGGGGCTCGAGCAAGTACTGCATGAATTTGACATTCATGTAGCTGCGGAAAGACATGAGAAATTGTTATTAGGTTATGATAAGCATTGGTAATTATAACTCTTATCTTTGTGCTTACTAATGCATTGGTGCAGCGGGATAGATGACATCGACAGTGTTCATGTTTCCGTTGGAGGAGATCTCCTTCTGGTACAGGACGGGGTTGGTGCGGTTGCCTCCGGCAAATTCGAAGCCGGCAACGGCCTGCCTCAGGGAGAGAGAGATGATGTCAGCGTAATCTTGACCGCCGAGGGCGAAGGATTCGGTGAGAAGTTTGTTGTCGACTTCTTCGGCGTGCATTTTGGCGTGCTCGACATCGTTGAAGAAAAAGGTGATCATGTCGGTGGCGGTGGTGAAGAATTGGGTCCAGAGAGCCTTCTGGACATTTTCCATCAAGTTGATGGCGTCCTCTCGGATATGGCCGACGACAAACTCGATCTCCTCAGAGGGGCCAGAAATGGAACCCAAGTCGTGAGCAAAAGCCATGGTGGGGTAGTCGCACTCAATGCACCGGAAGTTAGGGTCGACGGTATTGTTGAGGGCTCCAGTGGTCACGAACTGACGACGAGCTTCGTGATGAGGGGCCGCGATGTGGGTGGCATTTCCTGTGGTGACGAGGACAGCTTGACCCCAGTCAGCGTAGTCTGCGGTTTGAGCGAATGTGTAAGGGGTGACCAACTCGGTGGTCCAGACCTTGAGGTTATTTTCTGTGGAGAGGGTCCACTTTGCGATTTTAGCGTTGTCGCTGCTCGCCCACTCGGCGGAGATGTCCATGTAGACTTGGACGGTGTGGGCTTGGCCATCGGTGGGGGCGGCGGTGATGAAGACGTAGGAGAGGGGGATGCTTTGTCGCTCAATGTCTTCGTACTCTACGGGGGAGAGGAAGGTGACGTTGAGGTCGACGGGACCGGCTTGGATCTCGAACACGGTTTGGATTGGGGTGATGTAAGAAGCCTTTTGGATGGCGACTTGGATGAGTCCGATGAGACCGTCGGGGTTACCCATGAACGTGTAGGCTTGGTCGTCGACACGGACGAAACCTGTCCATCCCTTTGTCGTTCCGGTCCTGGAAAAATAAATTTTTGAAAGAGTACGGTTAAAAGTGGTGTTTAATTTGGTGGAAATGGTCTAATATGAATGTTTTGGGGGTGCTTACCAGAAAGTTGGCCAATTTCCAGGAAGTTGGTTAGCCGGAAGCCAGAAGTTTGAGTATGGGGATCGCACAGCCAAAGGATAAGAAGGGGGCCTTATCGTGGCGGCGTACTGGTGAACAGCGTGGGTGGTGCTAAGAAGCGCAAATAGCGCTGAGATAAGAATAGCCTTCATTTTGAACTCCAAGTCTCGACTATCTCGTGAAGCCCAAATTGTTGATGGAGATGTGAGGCCAATCGTGGCATGGTTCGTGGTATATATACATTGGCGAAAAATTTCGATTCGGTGAACCTTCCAGGCTGATAAGTGACGACAACAGTGGTGGATAAAGGTTTTGTCAATTAACAGACAGGTTGTAAGTCATTTTTGGTGGGTTGAAAATTATGAAGATTGGGAACAAAGTGTGAACTCTTTCAAGTGGGTTGGAATATGAGCTCTGACAATGTGTAAAAGTAATCATTAAAATCTCACGGGTTTGTCAAATGGGATCTGGAGTATTTCAGGTACTTCATTTTTGTGATTGAAGCCCATAATTTTTGAAGTGTCAAAATCATCTGAAATCAAAGCTCCACTGGGATTTTGGTGTAAGATACGATCAATCATTTTGTCCAGAAGTCACGAACATACACGGGAATATGACTTTTTGACAGTTACTAAAATGATAGAAAGATATGCAGGCTTTAGGCTCTTGACATGTTTTTCGTGCAGAATTACATGATTGACAAGCTCTGATTGGGTGGATCATGTAATTGGGTCGTGACTCGGGGAATGCTTGCACATTGGCAAGGTGGGGAAAATGGGGCAGTTCATGTCAACTTAGCCTGGAAGAGGAGTATATGCAGTAATTTATCGTATCACTACATTTAATTCATGTTTGCAAAATAATGAATTCAAGAAGCGGTAGAAATCACTCTTCGTGTATTAGTATTCGGCGGTATGTTTTATGCATGTAATTAAAAACTTTTGTCAAGAATCGACTATTTAGTAATTAGTAACCGTTGAAGTGCCATGTAAAACGACATTGGCACGTGAAGACAGCAAAGAATGGAACTGGCTGTAGAGCAACGGTGCAAATGTACTACAAACGACAACAACTAGTTGTATAACCTAATATACTGTTATGTACGAATTTGACAGGTTAATGGCAGACTTGAAATTTGATCCTCTTCACTGAGCAGCAACGCTTGTCTCGAAGCCTTTATCAATACGTGATCATGCACGTGAAACGAGCACGTTTTTAATTCTACTCCTAATTTCCAATGGCGGTTGTTGTATGCACGTGTGATGTAAACCTCGGTTCAATTAAGCATTTTTAGGGAAATTTGTGTATGTTGACGTTCATTACTAAACGATTTATTCGTCGTTGAGAGGCGGTACAGAATGAGTTTGAAAGTAAATGAAGTCCGTAAGCAGAAATGCAGCTATCAGTATCCAACGGGCGCGTTTGTACAACCTAACGGATAATTAAAAGCATATTATTTTAACATTTACAATTTCCTAACCAAAGGCCAGTCCGATTTTTAAATACTACTCACCATCCCGTTATCTTGGACACTTTCCTCAAATAAATCTTCGACCTGCTCGCAAAGTTTACGGGGTACGTCGGCGATTGGTAAATGTGATGTAGGTCACCCTCCCGAAAACTGTCGCCATTCTCTTCTTCCTGCGTTCTACAAAAAATGTCATTTTCGTGCTGCGAACTCCGAGAAGACAAGTTTCCAGCCCGGTTTCTCACGCTGGTCCTTAACTGCAATTTTTAAATCCGTATTATGATATCATTTCACAATTTTATTTAAATTTTAATGCAGTACTAGAAATTTTTTAATTACAGGTTCCACCACTCTGGATGCCCCGTGAAGCTCCTGCTCCGATCTTCCGGAGGTTACCAACTTGTGCACCGTGATAACCACGACTAGCCCGACGTAAGTCATGCAAATCACAAAATACGTGTCAAACGCCGTTCTTGTCGATGTCGTCGGCATGTCTGCGCTGGCTAAGCGTATTGCGGTGAAGATATTGACGAAGGCTAGCTGTACTCGTAAAAGGTGAACCATCAAAATTTTTAGAATTTCAACTCAACTTTTTGAAGTCACATACATAAAATTACGGTAATTAATGTTCAATCACACCTTACATTGAACAGATTAACAATCATGCTGATCTTCGGATCGGCAAAGAACAGGGATCCCAATGAGACAAACACGAAGAGGACCATGGGCATAAAAAATCGGGTGGTAAAAGGCTTCCATGACCTTTGCAGAGTGAACTGGATTTGGAGTTGGGACATTTCTCCTAAAAATGTAGACAAAAACGTAATCGAAGATTTGTATAAAAATTATAGTCACAATTTTAAGAAACTTACCATTATATAACGTTTTAACTGTTTCATTCAAATCCAGAGCGGAAACCAGGAATTTTCCGGAGTGCGACACAGATTGTTGAATGTACGAAACGGCAGAAGCAGCCAAGAATTCCTCGTCCCAATCGTATTTCACATCAGTTATCCGGTACGCGTCTAAATGTAATTGTCACGAGATTTTTGAGAATGTCAACTACTTCCGAGAAATTATTTAAAGTTACTTGACCACTCACGACTTCCAATGAGCATCTCACACCGTTGCGAATCAAAAGGAAAGTCGTCGTACTGAAAGGCGCAGTGGACTGACACCGTTAGTCTCATCGATCGAAGCACGGTCCCGTTCCGAAACACGATGGCGGCGTCATTCGTCATTGTCGTTTCGTGAACTTGGGACCGCTTCTCGTTTTCGAAATACGTGTCAGGCAGCCACAGCTCGCGGGTGTGGTCGTGGTTTATCTAAAATCATGCAAAGCCTAAGTAAAATTGTGTTATTATGAAACTCCATTTAAATTGGTGCAAATGCAATTAACACCGTTATAAAAGGAATCGTGTTGGATTGGTCATCCTCTTCGTAAGACAGTCTTGGGTCAATCCACCTCTGATTGAGAATGAGATTGCATGACACTTCCTGTAGAACCAATAGAATATGTAGAATCGGTTTTAGAAGAAATTTTTTGCAATTTTCTTATGAAATTAGGTGAGATAGCTCGAAAGCGATAGAATCCTACCATTTTTGACTCGTCGACCTCCGTGACAGCAAACTCAGACGCGGAAACGCTAATAATCACGTGAGAATCTACAGACAAATGAAGGAATTAAGATTTTGGAGATTTTGCAAATTTCTATAAAAATGTATGCTTTTAAAAGCGTACCTTCCCTCATATATTTTAGTACCTGGAAAAAACGGATGAATTCTGCTGTCGTACTTGGCCAACAGGCCGTGAAGAATGTCACTGACTTTGTCGCCCTTTTCGGAAACGGCGTCCCTGGAACGTATAAAAAGTGAAGGTAGGTAATAACGGCGCGACCCACAATTATATCGAGTTTGTAAAAGAGTAATGGAGTTTAGTATGTCAAATATTAATCATTATACATTGCCTGTGAGAAGGGATGGGATGCGACCCCGGTTGGATGTCCAACTAAAAAGTAGGAATTCATGAGGTTCCGTTCCATTTCCTCGGCACTACCACCGGTGGTATTGTTGCAGAGACATAAAACCAAACTGATTTTTAACAAAGGGCCCAACACTTGCAGGAAGTGACTGGATGTGAAGTGCATCTTTTGCGATTTTATACAGAGCTTATAAAACTAAATTCGAATTAGTGACGATGGAAAATGTAGATCCATGAACTGGTCAGACTTGTCAGGCAAATACTTCTGAATTTTTATTTTTCTCTAAAAATTGAAGTAAACTAACTTTTCGCAACTTTATGAATTTACAAGCAAAAAAACTACAGCGAGATTTTATTAGATATAATATATGCTTTTTAGCAACACATCATCATGATGTGATACAAAATACATGTGATATATTACATGCAAAAGCTACTCAATCCACTTGAGCTGAAATCAGGTCCTGACCATTTAGCTCTGCTGAATTAACGCTGTCATGTGTCACATTTCGTTACAAAAACAAATCACTACCACTCCACAGATTACAGATCCCAGACCATAAATTGATGTAGCAAGCTTTTCAAACAAACCCAAGAAATCATACATACTACTGCTGGTCTGCTACATGAAAATCTTCAGAATTCGTACTCACAGGCTTGCTGGAGGCGTCATATGCACATCATATTGGATTAAGCTCAATTAATCTTGACTCGATTGCCTCCACAGCTGAACTCTTTCATAGAGAAGCCAGGCGTAATTTCATTGTGGAGTACCTCTAAACACGATGAGACATTCACAGAATCATGTGATACGACTTTGTCCAGCACGCTTCCACAATATAAGAGCGTGATATATCCAGAAAAAAATATAATTGAGTCTTCTTTATTTTCCATGAACGAGAAACAGTTAAAAATAACATGAAAGAAGCCGTGCCTGCATGATTGGTAAAGTGCAAAAATTGTTTTTAGGGTAAACGCACTTCCCTCCATTCACTCCTTGTTGACCAATTTGATGTCTGTTTTTTGCGGTCAAATAACACTTTGCTGGCGACAAAATTCCAGTTGGAGCTGGAAGAAATTGGAAATTTTTCAGCTTCCACCTTGATCTTGGGCGAGATTCTTGATCCAGTAGTAGAGATTCCATGTTATAAACACACAAAGTATTATGACTGTCGAGAAGTCGCAAATTCTTCAGAAAACACATGAATGGAAAATATCAAATGTGCATCATAAATCAGGCTTCAATTTTTATTCAACTTTTAACGTTTGCACACGTACCTACTACAAAAAATCGAGCATTTTCGCTTTCCTTTGAGTATCACCATTTTCACAGATTGGAAGAATGAAGCAGTCGAACCACCACTGCTCCCGGTGTTGTTGCCACCTCCAGTTTCATCGTGGTCGTCCTCAATACTGTCATCCACAAGGTCGGCGTTCCACAGTCGATCTGATGGAGCTTCCGAAAGAATGAAACCATTTCTGAATAAGATCAATATTTATAAAGCTTCACCGAAAATCATGCCAAACCTGGTCTAGATCGTCTGGATCTTCTTGCTACCGACGAATTCTCGAAACGACTCGCTGCATTTCGATACATTTCATACGATTCCACCACTGCTTTGCCATTTCCGTTGAGCTTCCGCAGTTTAAATACGTTAACTGTTTAAAACAGTTCATGATTAGTTACAATAATACTAAATATAATTAGTAAGTGTTTGGATTACCTAATCCAGTCAAGAAAATCGTGGCTACACACAACATGTAATAGGTGTCCAGAGCAGTTCTCGAGTCGCCCCAGGCAAAGTCGGATCCGCTGAATGTGATTCCCATGAATATACTTTGCAGGCCAAACTGTTTTTAGACATTTTAAAGTCAGTCTGATATACGAAGCAAAGTATTATACATGTAGTAGAACTTTACCATAAAATAACTGAGCACACATCCAACTTGAGGTCCAATTCTTGATTGGAGACCCGCAATGGAAATTAAGGCAAAGGACGCAAGTGGAATGTACAGTTTGGTGACGTACAAACCCAGATTCCTCTCCAGGTTCAGGTTCATAATGAGTACTGATGAGTCTCCTCGTCGCAAAATGTTTAGAATTTACGATGACACGTTTCCGAATTTATGTATATGTTTTACGATTAATTGGCAGTTTCAAGATACTATTACCTTTTTGACTGCGCCTTTCGTCTTGGCGAACATCTACAGAGTGTAATTGAAATCCGTTGGAAGCGACATTCTTGCTTGACCCTAAAATTGTTACTGCAAACTGGGGCAAGAGCCCCTTCCATTGATATCGTACTTGGCTCGCATTCCAAGAAACTGAAGATGATAACCCAAAATGTTAGTCCGTAGTTTAATTATTTTCGCGCTGTGTTTCATTTAACATTTTAGAACCTTACAGCTAGCCATTCCCAAAGAGCACACGGGTTTGTCGAAGGGAAACGCTTTATTATCACTAAACGGGCAGTTTATCGTGACAGTCATTCTGTGTCAATTTTAAAGGACAAAGTTACTATATTTTTTCATTTTATTTTCTAAACTACATAAACACGCAAGTCTATATGAAAAAATATTTCTTACTTTTGCTGCCTCGACATTTGGCCTTGAGGTGTGATCCGAACTAAATCGTTGGCCACCGTGACCTCATGCTTGAAAGAGCGCTTTTCGTTAACGATCACAGTGTCCGGAAGCCAGACTTCGATCAAGTGCATTTGGGAAGTGAGCTAAATAGTAGCCAAGTTCATATATTTCCAAAATTTGGCCTCATTTCACTTTAACATAACGTACAACAAAAGTAATAGTGTTTAAAAATTTAAGATGGCATACCGTAACGTATGAAAATGTTTCTGGGTTTTTGAGTCGAGATGCGTATGCCAGCCGCAAGTCCGTCCAATTTTGGATCAGTGTCAGTGCCAGCGTCATTTCCTGCAAAATGTAAACACACACATACTTAAATTATATATTACATTCACATATTTGTATCAAAGCTTTTTATTTTTTATTATGTTAAATTACGTTTTTATCTTCGTCCACCTCAAACCAAGGATGAAGGAACACTTGAACTGTCACTGTCGTTGGTCCATCTACCACCAAAATTACGACAAAAAGTCTTGAGTCATAATTATCAAGTATTTTTGACGAATACAATGATTTAAAAAAACATTTAAACCTCCATCAAATTGTCCAGGTCTGACGAGTGCATCATAGTAATTATTCAAAACAACAAATCCATCCAGAACACGGGTCAAGTCCGCCGTTTTATCTTCGGCGAAACCCTTTCCTCCAGCAGTTTTATTGGCGACACTCCCGTTGTTACCTTGCTGAGTCCCATGTTTCAAATATTGTACAACGTATTCCAACTCGTTAGCCACTTCCAAAGGATCGTGGACCCCATTCAAGTACCCCGCTGGCGATAACGTAGAGTTCAGGGCTTCTCCATTTTGTAGGATTGCTGCCAAAATGGAGGCGGTCGCGTTTGTGGCTTCGTTGATGTCGTCAATTTCATCAATCCTTGGTTCAAATACGCCAGAAATATAACATTTTGAGGACAGCATTATAATAATAAATTAAGTGCGCGTTTACCTCGAGTCATTGCCCCGATAATTGACTGTCGCAAAGGTTTGATGGCGATTCGAAACAGGAACTGACACAGGCTCCGCAGACAACCTCGTCAGTCCCAAAATCGCCACAAGGGTCACAAATAAACTAGAATGCATTCCACTCTTGCTTTTATTTCTCAAAGTTGGCCAAAGTAGCATTTTAACATGAGCAGAAGCTCAATCTATTAAGCTTACTGGCCAGAGGAGGCTGCCAAAGAACTGAACCATAAGTAATTTCGCTTTCTTTCTCTAATATTATACATTTTACGAGATCCCGTTCATTCATTAACAACATCCATATCGTTGATGGAACTCGTCTTTCTGTATGGAATCGTGCATTGCAGACTCAATAGCCTCTGAAAGCTGTTGATGTTGGTGAAGCTGGAAACGCTGGAGATACACATTGGACTGCCGACAACATCAGACATCATCGTGGTTTACATCTTTGCACTGCATTTTTATACGTTTTGGCAAGCTTTGACTTTATTTGTGGTGCATGCCATAATTCGCTTTATAAGCAATAAATGAACTACAAACTCTTCCCAAAACATTTTGAAGTATCTCCTTTTTTGGATCTTTATTTTTGGCTTAGATTCCTCCACTATTTTCAGGCTTTTTTCCGTAAAACACTGAACATCATTTTTTTGTGTTTACGCTCTTTTTAAATTCATAGAACAAACACCGGTTAAATTGTATTGTACTTGTACTTGCAAAACTGAAATAAAAAAGCTAAAATATTACAATAAAACTTGTACACCTTTTTGTAGACGCTTAAATGTATATTTAGGTATACGATATGAAACAAGGCTGAGACTCTGCAAACGCAAATGAGTAAAAAAATCTTCCCTAAAAAGTGGTTGCATTGTTTACATAAGAAACCTGGTAAAACACTTACGAACAAATGTCAATAATGGCTGGCGTTGGAAAAATGGTTAAAAGTGACATGTCTAAATATATTCTATCCTGTCACTTTGCAATACAGTCATGTCACATTAAAAATATCAACAACAATGACAATTTGAATATTTGAAAAACGGTTAACAAAAAATCTCCTCCTCCGTCATCCCCAAACTAGCTCCCAAAGTGGAGATCTCAGTCTCAAATTGTTGGATGAGTACCGTCAGGTCAGACTTGGATAGATAAGCTTGATCCCCCACCATCGTGGCACGGCATCTCCCTCCGTAGCTGAACAGGCCCATTGCCATTCCTTCATAAAAAATCAGACATTTGCAATATTACAATATGCCTCTAAACAATTTTAAACTCAAAATAGAGTGCAACTCACCAAAAGTGTACTTGCAAGGCAGCCAAGCCCCCATGTCGACAATCTTATCCCCTCCAAAAATCCTAATCTCCTCCTCCGACCCCGGAATATTACTAACGGTCATCCTGTAGTGGACCAAAGATCCAAACAACTTCTGAAGCAGGACCGGCATCACTCCGGTCATACTTATAAGGATAAAGTTCCCCAAAACTTCCATCATCCCGTTATTCTCCTTCTTGAACTGTTTATGAGTCGCCTTCAGCCTCTCCCCTGGTGTCTCATACTGCCCAACCGCGACAGGGAGGACCACCCCACTGAACCCATTCCTCGGCTTCCGGTCCGGATAAGGCAACATCGCGACTGGAGTCAAAGCGTGGTAAAATTCTGGAATCTTTCTCTTCTTCCCTTTCCCTTGTCGCTCCTCCATTGTCCGGAAGGAGCCTCCTAGACTGGACAACAAAACAGTCATCACGGAGCTTCTGGACCTTTCTTTAATCTTCTTGAGGGCCTCCATCCTCACGGGCCTCGTCCAGGAAAAGTGTTTTGGACCAATGAGAGTCGGGCCTGGAGCAAAGTACTTGTTGTGTTTATTATCCAAGTTGAGAAAGCCATTCACCAGCCCCGTCCTCGGCAACAGGAACAAAGCCATCGCGTACATACAAAGAGTGACAAAAAGTCCAGGCTTGTTCTTCGCGTTCGTCTCGATAGGGTCCATCGTGAACTTGAATGACTTGTCGGCCAACACTTGGTGCAGAATATTGGCACTCGAGATCCCGTCCATCATTGCGTGATGTATTCGAAAGATACAAGCATAATGAGGGTCTTGCGACGTAGCCACTCTGACGTTCGGAATGATGACGACTTCCCAAGCAGGCCTCTTGCTGGACAAAGGCTTGTCTTGGAACGTGGTGAGGAAGTCGAGAACATCCGTTTCTGACCATGGCTTCACGTGTTCTTTCGATCGCTTGTCGTGCTTCGGCCACTTCGCCACTCTGACATGATCCCGAACATTGAACTTTGTCATGTCCACAGTCTCCCAGATAGGAAACCCACAAAAGGTCCGCAACCTCCGACTCATTCGTTCTACAGCAATCGGACTCAAAATCACTTGGCGGACCTTCTTCCGAATTTTCCCAGGGTCACACTTCCCCTCAATCATGTACAGCGCTGTACTCGCTGACGAAGAGGCATACTGTTCATGAGCCCAAAACCCATCTTCGGGCCGAACCAAGTGCCATCTTCCCCTCCGAAAGAGTTGGATGAACACCCAAATCCCGAAGTGACACAAGCCTATTCCCACATAAAATGAGGCGATGAAAGGGAGCATCGGCAAAATGATGAGGTGACACGTCAACAACTCCACGACATACTGGACTGGCCTACTCCTCAGTCTTTTGTTCACCACCCAAGTGGCCACTAGGAGACACACTAAAGTCACTAAAATCCGTCCCACAAGGAGCGCCCATTCTGGTACAAGGGCGGATGACGATGACTGCAGAATATCCAAGTGGAGATCATCAATCTGAACATGCTCAGTCTCCTCATCGACGAAGTGGACACTGGTATTGATGCCCGGGAAAAAGTGGTCTTGGAAGGAGTGATAGCCGCGGTCTCGGTAGTCATGAAATTGCTCTGTCAGATTCCTCATGAAGAGGCCCAAAGCGGTGAAGATTTTGTGCTCGAACAAACTCGCGGGATTGTTGAGGAAGTTGTGGAGCAGTACTTCGGGTTTCGGGTGATGGGCCATTTTTTACAGATTTTTTTCCGAAAAAAAATCCACGATATAAGAAATTTCACTTCTCCATTCAAGGAGGACTTCGCACACTATATAAACCACGCATATATTATATATTCGATATAATATATCACATTTTGATACGTATCCGCTTAGCTCATGCTTACGAAGATGTGCATGTGTGCAATACTTTCAAATCGAATCCTTTTGGCGATTTCACTTTTTCAACTGTTTTTTTCTGTCAGCCGTAGCACAAAGTATATCGCACTTGTATGGCGTGAGCACACAAAACGTTGAGAGGGATGTAAAATTTTCGAAAACCAGATTCGCCTTTACGAAGGGGAAGTTAATGTTTTATAAATGGGCGAATCCAACGATGACAATTCCGCAAGGGTCCTTCGGAAAAGGACCGTGTCGCTGTATTTCTATTACGACCCCTGCAATCTTCTGCAAAAGGAAAGTCTGTAATTTAGACACTGTGGTATAATTCGTACGCTTTTTTACGGCTGAAAAACTAGTATTTTCTTACCATTATAATGACGAGGGCACTGAGTATGTATATAATTTTTTGAAAAAGATTCAAAACTCGTTATAAGTATGTTACAAAGGGTACGCATGAACTTTTGTGAACTAGTCTTGAGAGTGTATTATACTGTGGCGTCTCAAGTATCTCGTGAGGTACTGAAGCCCACTGCGCTGAATACTGAGGTATATGTAGGAAAGTCGAAAATTGTTTGGGAGTTAATCTCCTTCCTATGTATACGATGCTAATGTTGTTAGCGAAGTAAGGCACACAAAACGCTTTGAAAGTTTGATGTACGCGTACGCACGCACGCGAGCCACCAAAACATTGGGTTGTAAAGTTGAAGGCACTTTGATATACATATATAAAGTTGGTTTTATATGGTAAAAAACGAGTGTGTGCCTACTTACACTAAGCGTGAGTCACACACTCGTGAACTACATTTTTATGCAGTGGTGCCTTTCTGGTTCTAGAGAGACGTGTCAGAATCCTGCGTTGCAGGTTGCAACTCAATTGTTCAATGCGGACACTAGTGTGAGTAGATATGTATATATGAGTTGGTGGCTGAGTTCAATTTTTTTTGCGAATGCAAATCTGCAACGCTTTGTTTTTATGTATGACAAACTTGAAAGGAAATGAGGTGAATTGAAATTTCTTCTGGCGATATGTGGGAGCTGTAGGAGTTGTGTGGAGTAGGCATACATTCGTCCGGTTTTGTAGAGGATGAGAAGAATATACAAGGATTTTCAAGTTATGACATTTTTTAAAGATTATTTTGTTCATTATTTGATGTTGTACGGAGAGCAAATTGTTAATAATTGGAGTTCGTGGGAATTCTGGATGTACATATGTACGTGTAATTTTTTAGTTTAAAAAAATATGGCTTTTGATTTGCTTTGTATGGTACGTGTGTAAAGCCAGGATTTTTTGTCCAAAACTACTTTGAATCATCTTATTCTGGCTTCATACCAAAAAGGTTGTGATGCTATGAATAGTGAGGATTCCTAATTGGTGTGGTCAGTGTTATAAGGTTTCTTTTGACGTAGAAAAAACTTAACTCGTATCAAATTGGCACTTGTGAGCTTTCCATCTTTACTTCAAACCACGTAGCGTTATGAGCGCAATACGAGAAGTAGTGCTGAGTATGCGTTCGCAAAGTCACGTATATACCTGAATCAGGCTTCATATTATTATCTAACTTCACTTGATCCCATTTCCCTTTGCTCAGAGTTAAGACGAGTACCGTGTAACAGTATGAGCGTTGTAGACGTTAATTATCCCCAACTCTCAACGTAACCACCAAAAATTTTTAGCTCTAATGTCCAGACCAAAAAGTTGACTGCCTTGTGGGATTACGTGTGTAATCATGAGAAGCGTCACGTTCCTTAAAATCATATACTTGACTGCATAGGCTAGATTATTATGGTTTTTTTGACATCGCATTTTAGTAACTCAGTAAAAACGCTTGAGTCATCAGAACTGACCTTAACTTCACCAGAGGTAACTCACCACGTGCATAAGAGAGGAAGTATGCAGCGAGGTTGCAGAAGTTTAAATGCAGGATGAGTCACTTCACAAATGTTATATCAAGTATATCTTGAAACGGGAATAAAACTGACCATTGAAGTCAAAACGTTATCTACTGTTCAATATTAGTGTCACAAAAACGGTTAAATTATTTGCGTCGTTTTCCTTGCTCGTTAAATTCGGCAGCTTGGTGTCATAATGATAACGACGCTTTCTTGTCATGAAATCTTTAAAGTTTGACAATCTCAACTAAAAAGCAATGATGAGATCTCATTGTCATTTAGATTGTTAAGAGTAAACTTTTTGAGTTTTTATTTCTGGATCTTACAATTAGATTGCATTAACTCCAAGCATATTAGTCAATTCACGCGTATTTGCGTAGAATGCGGGATGAATCAGCTATTTAACAATCATAACAGTAACAACTAACAACCTTATGTAATCTATCAACTCTAAATAAACACTTTTACCCAACAATTTGAGTAATGTATAAGAGAGCTAAGAGCACATTCGTGTCGTCTCGGACCGCAAGACTTTGCCTCAAATTACAAATATATTATATCGTATACACATCGCATTGTGATTCTGACTCAGATTCGCTATTCATTCTATTATAACATTGAAGTTATCTGATTCGTCCATAAATGAGCACAACAGTACAGACTACATCGATCAGATCAATGACCAACACGACTTCCGGCTATTCTTATAAACGCGAACTCCTTTGGTGTACATAGTCAATTAAATGTTGGCTAACTTGAAGTACTCGCGTAATTCTCAATGATATCGACAGTTAACGTGCCGTGTTCGCTTTTAGCGTAACTTAACCAGAAATGGATAAAATTAAGAGTAAATGAGCGAGATTTTACATATTTGTTAACGTTTTATACGACGTGGCTTGGCTGACCAAGTCTCCCCACCTACAGACTGGAAATTGGATTTTTTACCACAATTTGAACTTAATTTTTTAAACCAATATTCAAGGACAAACAAAACAGAACCGTTCGTACAAAAACTTTGGGTGTTTAGGATTAAGCTTGGTTTGTTTTCTTCCTCATTTTGACACGATAATTTCCAGCAGGAATTTGGTCAGGGCCGACACTCTGATTAAAACGAATGAGAACACGCGAAAAATGCGTTGTTAACGATTTAGAAATGCATTTGGCATTGTACTAAAAATACAAAAGAGAAAAATTACGACTTCAACGATTAAGTGTGAGACTCGTCCGTGGAACGTTCGTAATTGGATCTGGCGATGCGAGACAAAACATAATAAAAAATATTGAGGTGCAAACTCGTAAGATTTGGAAGAGTGCAAATGTGTGATGCAATATCAAAATAGAATAAAACACATTGTCATCATAATATCATTCTGCATTGTTTAACGAGATTCGTGTTTATGTCATCTTCAAAAGTTTCGACATTCGATTCGTAATATTTTCTTGGCTCGATTGCACTATAATATTATGAAATGCTATTTTTATGGAACAATCCAGTGATACGCTTCGTTTCTTCTATTCAATGTTATTCATATTCGCTGGACAAGAAAAAAATTGTTTACGTCCACGTCTGGAACGCACAAGGACACTCAAATCATTACATGCACTTTTGCATAAATGTAACCAAAATTTGCTTTGTTTTCCTTGTCCAAAATGAAAAAAACCAAGTCATCTACTTACTTCACTTTTCTATTTTGAATGCTAAAAAAAGAATGGAGACAAAACTTCTACAACTGGATAAGCAACTGGAGGAAACTCATCGATAAGCATACATAACTTTATTCCTTACTTTCTACGATCGCGACTTAAAAGGAGACATTGAACTTTTGTACATTCCCGACTATGTGAAATGGAGCCCACGGCCAATCGCTTCAAATAGCTCATCGAGCAACGAACGCTCCAAGGACGAATTAGTAACGTTCTAAAAATTACAAATGACGATCACTAATTATTCCTCTAACTTAATACCTGCACAAAGTCTCACATACTCACAACTCGTGAAGTCATAAATATAAGCGTCAATTAATCACACAAAGCTCAGCATCCATGCAATCTGTCACTTTGTTTTGATGGATTCCTTAGAAAAAATGGATATTGAAACAATGGAAAGCGACTTGATTTACATGAAATATTATGCGATGCGAAAATGTTCTGTGTTAACGAACTAATCCTCAATTCAACCAAGCAAAGAGGAAAAAAAGTTGATTATATTTTTTAAAACGGAGGTATATGTGGTTGGTCACATTGTCGTGATTCACATGATGACTAGATGGCAAATTATATTCACTCGTCGTGTGACTACGCTTTAAAGAACGCTTAAATTGACGAGATGTACCTGAATGATAATCATGTTCTTCAAATTAATGTTTCTCACCACCGCTGCCACCACTATACTTTAGTTGTTAAGTCCACTCTCCATTTTTTTAGAGAAGGTAAAATGTGAAGGTGAAATAGGAAGGAGGACATTTTTTGTGGGCTTAAAGACTTTTGTGTCCTTTTTTAAAAATTACGTAAGCCCTCTGCATCGCAGTCGTGGACTTTGAAAATTTGCCTCCTCAGGCGTCATATTTGCAATTATTGTATTAAAGTGTGCATTTTCCATCTTGTGTCAGATTTGAGTAAATTGCCAATTGTCTCGAAGTCTTTGTTATGTCCACTGGAGAGAAATCAATCAACTTCGCCATAAATTCGAGATGAGAATTGCATTAGAGCTTCAGATTTGCAATTCCATTTTAAATGGTTGCCTTTTATGTAATACGATATTATGCAAAGTAGACCGGCAAGATGTGAGTGTGAAAGTAGCAACTTTATAGATTTCTTGATGTAGATCGTAATCCATAATAATTTTTAGAATGGTAATAATGCTCAGAAAAAAAGAACTTCTATTTCAACTTTTAGTAGCAAAAGTTTTTTTCTTATTGTATTCTATCTACAATTGTATTGTGCTTTACATTAATCACTCAGTTATTTGGAAAGCGAAAATTGCAGGGAACAATTTAAAATTCACAGAATTTTTGCTCATAATTATTCTCCCTTTTTCCCAACAAAGGCAGCTCGTCCGGCGCCCACAATGAAAGAAAAAGTCATTCCTACTGATTTTATGCAGCGTCTCACTTTTTGAGCTTGTAAGCCTATTATCAAGAGGCGCAGACGTGAGGAAATTGCGAAAATGTGAAGTCTCCAAATGTCTCCTTTTGCCTGTCGTCTCAAAGCTAAAAAAAATATATGCAAGCGTTGAAAAATAAAGCCAGAGCCTAAAGCATATTGTACGCATTGCGATAACCAGGATTGCGGAATATTGTGTTCAATTATGCATTTTTGTGATGAACACCATATAATTTTAATGTTAGACCAAATAGCGTATAATATGCGCGTATAAGTTATATAACTTCCTTCTTTTAAAAAAATTGCATCAATGTTGAAACAACATTTTTACGCGAGTCAGACCTCACACCTTCGCACGTAATGATAACTTTTGGAAATAAAATATTTGACAGATTTTGAAAAAGCGTACCCTTATGAAAAATATGCATATTTGACGAGTTTTGCTATGCTAAATCGTACTACAATGTTGCTGGTACGCAAAGCACGCACCTAACGTTAACATTAGTGTTGCGTATTCCCAGGGGCCTGCCTGACAGGCCCTTTTCAGTGTGCCACGAAAAAATGTGACAAAACCACTTCTACGCACCGATACAACATGTAAACTCATTTTAGGTAAGGTAGGTGCACTTGGTATGTGAATGTGTGAATTCTATGCATTTTGTTCGTTGTTCACAACTTTGTGCCTATCTTGTTGACCAATCCATTTCAGGAGGTTTATCACGCACACGCTGCGCGATGAAAATATTGAGTTTACCTACAAACCCAAGTGGCGTGAGTTTAAAAAATATCGGCAATGGCAAAGACTAGTCTTTATGCAAATAACAAAGCGCTTACATACATTCACAGTGTGAGGTAGGCAAAAAGTAAGCTTATAAAAAATCATCATCACATCTCAAGGAGTTGGACGGTCAACGATCGAAAATCAGATTGCTTCAATTACCTCAGCCAAGGCGTCCACGAATAAAATCGAGACATAACACAACAAAACCTGCACAGTCATCTCACAGATTGTCTCGTAATCATAATAACGTGGAGAATCGCAAATCATACACGTTTTACTAGTCTAGTGGTAATGACATTTGAATATAATAAAACAAGGTGTATGTGCTCTACTCATAATTTTACATGATTTTTTTGGTCATCTCTGTCCATCGAAATATTAAAAAAGAACCTGACCACAGCAAACAATTGTGGAGTAGCGCACTTAATCATGATTATCAAAAAGGGCAATAATTCCTTGGAAAGAGTTATTCACATCTGAAACATGACATTGGAAAGTCATTCACGGAGTCGTAAGAGTGAGAGTCAGGATTAAGTATTAAAAAGAAGCTCCGGTGATGGACTCAAGTCGTTGGCATTTGTACCTGTAAATTAAATTATGTATGATTCTGTAAATTATAGAGTCAGGTACTAGAGAACATAAGTAAGCATCTAAAAATCGTGTTTTACATACGTGAAGCGGATGTGAGAGTACAATCGTCGTCCTTTTCACGTCCACGGGGCAAGGTAAGAATACCAAAAGACACCTTCAGAAACGATGAAGGAAACTAGCAGGATCCACTTCGATGCTGTCAACGAGGTCCTACAAATTGTCATTGGATTTAGACAAAACACACATTAACATTCAATTACGTGCACAACACACTTCCTCATTGTTACGTGGTTAAAAAAGTGCGTAGTTCGAGGATGCAAATCTCGAAAGTTATTGGCTCTCACAGAAAACTAATTTTTGCATACATTTGGCAAATTTGTTGACAAATTTAGCCCACTATCCATACATTACCTAATCAAACAGTTTGGCAAGATGCGATTTGTGGTGTAAATGAGTTGTGATGTAACGGTTTTTGCAGGTGCGTGCATTAGGCGGTGTTATTTTGGTCATGAGTTGTCAAATAAAGTCATCGTATGAATAGTCAAGCTAATGCACCTTCATCACATTGCTGCATTCTAAACATGTTTCCATTCAAGTAGAATGCGTAACATTGAAGAAATGTGAATGCATGTTATCGAGAATCGCCCATTGTCAGGTGCGTGCGATTGGAGGCACACACACCTGTACGTGACGAAACGCATGTTGATCGCGTAAGAAATCTTGTATATGATCGTGGGGGCGTTGTAAATAGGAACTCTATAAAGATTCACTACCTGAATAAAGTTGTGGCACAATGTGAGCGTCTCTGATCCTTCTGAGATGAACTCAGCATTGTCTCTTTGCTTCCAATGAAAATGACATTGTCCGCAACGCCTGATGAGCCTTTTTTGCTCGCAACGTTTTCCATTTGAGGACGCACTTCATCTTCATTTGCCTCATCTATGTTGGTTTCAGAGGTTGTGGAAGTGTATAACCTTGTGGTTGTGTCTTCCTTGGTATCATCATTTTCGTTTTTGTTGGCTGCTGGCAATGAATTTGACTCTGAGCGATGCTGGCCCGAGTCTGAATTCTGCTGAAATTCTCACGGAAATCGAGTCATTAGTTGTACAAAAAGTAACGCGTAAAAGCACATTAAGAGTCATTGCGTGGAGAACATTTACAAATGTTTTAAACTGACTTCCTCGTTTACTTTTGGATTAAAAAATTATGAATTATGAATTACTTCTCTGGGCGAATCCGATCTCAGATACGACTCACTCTGGGCTTTGGGATGACAATGGGTAAAGTAGGAAATGCAGTGGAGCATTCCGTAATCTTTGTTAAAACATTCGTGCAAATATGAATTTTTGTGTGAGAAAAATGTATAAAAGAGCTACATATTTTATGGAGGGACATGGATAAATGTGATCTTACGCGAAATACATGAGAACACGGTTGTAAGGCAGATTCCCAGGTGGATATCCACAGGCGTGAGGACAGGAACTTGGGGCATTGTGGAGTATTGCAAGACTCCCAACAAAATCACCATTCCAGCCTTTAAATAATAAGAATTAAGAATTTTTAAGACATTCAGATTTGTTGAGGAGTGAAAAATGTTTAAAATACTAAAATTTACAACGACAAAGTTGGCGACAACTCCAGCAGCGGAATAACCGTCCTGAATGACCCACATCGAGAGTAACGAACAAAACGTGAAGAAAGCCGTGGGAATGAAAAATGAAATGATGTGACGAATCCATAATTTGACAAACTCTAAGTGGATAATTAACTTGGAGTAGCTGCCGCCTGCAAATCCATTGTAGAGAAATTTTCAAGCTGAAGAAATGTTAGAATTTTTTAATGAATAATTAAAAATTCAGTTCGGGGACCTGTGAGAAGGTAACTCTGGACAGAGTGGGTTTCAACACTTATCAAAGAGTAGGATTGTGCAATAAAGTCTTTGTTGATGCTGGAGTAGTCAACGGATTGGGAACCGTTTCTCCAGTGGTAGATAACTTCGTCGGTTTTGTGACCAACTGGAAATAATACCAAACGTGTGTTCTTGCATGTGTAATTAATTTCGCCTTTGTGGTCATTTTATGTGCAAGTAACTATTCCTTACAACTTTCCAGCTCCACATTGCACCCAAACTTATGAAAAGGGTAATCCTGAAAATTCATCGGACACGTCACCGCAACCGTTATCCTAATAAGAATGTACACTATATAAGGAATATACATGTCAAAATCATTTTCCTGTGATTTTATAAACATTTTTACCGAGATGTCTTTAAAATGTCGCCGGTAGGCGAAAGCCTCACAACTTGAGGGGCAGAATGACCAGTTCCACATTGCGTGAGCACTTGATTCACGATGAACGTGTCCTTTCAAATCAATCCGTTAACATATCAATAGTAGTCCATTGAGATTGCAAAATATATATTGAATTAGCAGCATGTAAATTAGAAGTCATACTGGATTCCAAAATCTGGAGATGATGTCCGGGTTGTCAATCTGATACAAGAATGTATTCTGTTTTAATACGGAGTTTATGAAAACAACGTGACGTAAATCAAATCAGTTTACCAAAATATCCAAATTGTACTTGTCAGAATAGGCCAACCTCCCATCTTTCCACATTTGCATTAAAAGTAGGTTCAGAGTTGCTGTCTTTGCGGGCAAATCACCAGTCATGTAGTTCCACACAACATGAAGTTGCAAAACACCATTTAAAAAATATTTTTACAAATTCCAGTGCTTCATAAAACATAGGTTACATACACCCATTTCGGATTGTGTACTCACGGATTTGGCTTCATCAACCTCGATAATGTTCCGAATGAATGCAAATGCATGAATTTCCAAAGTACCAACTGAAAGACGTTCCAAATACTGAAGACATCAAACCTGTCTAGCCACAAAACATTATATCTACCCCAAATGCAATGTGTAAATCACCTCCTTGTCCAGGTCGTATTCGGTTGTCAGAATGCATATTGAGATCATTCAGGACACTGGCCAACGCTGTAGCCGTTCCAACTCTGAGAGTATGAAAAAGCCAAACTTACTTACAATACTTACAATACTTACTTACAATCCCAAAAAGTAGAAAAATAAAGAAACTTTGAGAATGTATGAAAAATAAGCACACACTTTGTAAAAACCCTTGTCACATTCCCGATTAGAAATGCCCACACAATGAATCCTAAAGTGCTGAAATGCGACATTTTCTCCACAATTTTCATGAAAACACAGTGTAAAAAAATTGAGTAGGTATCTCCCCTTCTCCATCTCCGCTAATGGATGTTGTTGTTGCAGAATGAAAATACTTGGTATAATGTATGTCATCATGTCAGCGTTTCCACACTTTGTCAACCGATTTCCAGGCTGTCACAGCTTCTATTCATATAGGCATAGGATTGAGTTGGAGATATAGAAATCAAATTACAAGCCTTGTTTGGTTCCGCACTCTGGAATGTGTAAAATAGATCCCAGCTTGCTTTCCAAGTATATCGGAAAGACAAAAGCTCAACTATATGCATAGTATCCCTATAACTAGCAAGATGCTTCAAGTGTGTCAACTAGTTTAAGTACATTTAATTGTAACTAATTTAGAAGTCGTGGGGGTACATGAGTGCATTTGCAGGATTGATGAACATAATACCAATTCCTCCGTGTCAGTTGAACAAGTTCACTCACACTCGCAAGCGACAACTAAAGCCCACCGCTTCAAATGAAATCAGGTCTTTGACACACGAGTTGTTAATGATTAAAATAAATGAATAGAGGAACGCCCGCCTTGTCAAAAATGCTGGAAATTCTCATTTTATTATTCAGCAATCAAGCATATTTTGCGTAGACTAAAGAGTCCCGTCATAATTATGGCGACTCAAATCCACAGCCTTAATGACCAAGGACTCCCAAAGCCTCATAATGTTGCAACTACATCAATCTATTCATGGTGTCTTTGTACACAAAATTAAATCAATAATAATCAACACTGGTTTCTGAGCTTAACTTAAACCACTAATCAAATTCGCGCATCATGACTGGCATCTCCGAATTTGAGAGGTGATGACTCGAAGACGCGAAACCTTCGGCTTTCTTGGATCAGTAGATTAATATTACATTGTTTAAAGATAAATTTAAATTCTAACAATAACAACAAGATCTACTAATTTAGTAACTAGTTTGTGTACGCTATGTTTTTAAACTTGTTATATTTTTACCACATTAAATGTCGACTCATGCAAACTAAAAAAAGTACTACAATGTATGGCTTGACTCAATAATAACTACACTGGTTGACGTACATAAAAAATGTGTAATTAGAAATGAAAGTTGTTAAAAGGGACGTACCTGCTAATAACGCGTAATCCCACAGAGCGAAACTACGTTGTGCTGCAGTGAAGTGTTGCAGTGAATCAGAGGATTTTTTTGAGCCAAGGTCAACTATCGAGCACTCAACCCGCGTACCTTCTTGTGTAGTTTCTTGAATCAATTTTTAAGGGTCTCTAGTACTAGTTTCTCCTACTATTATGTCAATTGAAATGGGCATTTCCACTCAAAGTTCCACGCTTACTTCGTATCTCATTATGATGAGGTTGTTGTATTCTTAACGCTACTATTATGCAAATTCACACACTGCCCACGACACCGAGTCATTCACAAGAGTTACATAAGCCTTAGTTTTGAAACTCAGTTCACCAACAGGAGTTTTCTCTAAACGTGTCTCAATATCAATTTAATATTATTAACACTACACGACACACAATTCAGAACAAAAATATGTAAACCATATAAAAACAAACTCTAGCATTTACACTACTTGGGAAGATACACATACGTGGGCTTTGATATCGGGCCGATTATTAACTTGTACCTCGAGTTTATACATTTGCAAAACGAAGACTTGCATAGTGTGAAGATACAGTTGAATTATAACAAAAGTAGATTTCGATGTTGGTCCTGTTCTTGTCGCTCCGATGATGTGATGAAATTAGTTTCTGGAACATCTGAAAATGAAGATGGTTTTGTGTGAAGAAGAAAAGACAGCTACGTGAAGACTAACCTGGGAGTGGTTACACCAAGCCAAGCAAAGATGACCCTTTCTTCGGTACAGAGGTTGGATGGTGGTGACTGAGGTCGGCCTGCAATACATGTCGTGAACCAAACATTTATATTTGTAAACAAATATTCTCTATTTCAAGGAATTAGGAAAGACAAAAATATAATAAAATAGTTCAACAGTTTATGCGATTAAAATGTAATTAATGCAATGCTTAAGATATTTGTAATAAATTCTTGATAACGCGCCATCCTTATAGATTCGTATCACGATCATGCCAACATGTTGATGTCGGTCGTACAGGAACTGTAACTTAACGTGTGAGCTAAATGTTTTTGTCGTCCATTATTGTCAAAATTGTCCACATTGATTGGAAGAGTAAACGACAGACAGTGTCTGTGGGAATTCATTAGACAATGTGTGTAAGGGCTGTGTTTAAAATCCGAACAGGCGTGTGCAAATAATATTTTGGATATATATAACCAGCAAGATACAAGCAGAAAAGGTTAAACATTAGCGTGCAGACTGTAGGTCAAGTCCGGTAGTGATTTGGTTTTAGTTTAGTACTCAAAGCTACAAAAATATGTAAGGCTCACATAACAAATTAGTTTGAAATGTTGTCATTGTCAATGTCCGTTGAAATACAATGAACATGATGATGATCTCTTTTTTTCTAACCTTGTACATAATCGGAAAACGTCCTTTCATCACATTCCCTCAACTCATTTCCCTTATCAAACCCATTCTCCTGAATGACGAAGAGTGGTTTGCGTATGACAGATTGATAGGGCCAACGAACCGTGAGCAGTAATTGCTCATTGTCATGTTTCGCTCAACATTTTCACACATACTCATCTCCACACACTTTTATCCGACCGAACAGGGATAAGTAATTTGTACTTGTAATCAGTCAATGCTGCTGTTTAAATGGCAAAACTAAAGCCAACATACCTGGCGTCTGGTTTCGATTACCAGAAAACAAGAATCACAAAGAAGTGGTGGTATCCAGGTCAGCATTTATGTTGAAACTAAACCATCCTCGGGAAGGGAATCCCCGTTGTTTGATTCCGCCCAGAACGGAGGTGAGGAAGACTCAGGATCCGGCTGCTTTCTATCGGCGGAGGACACACTGGGAGAACCTTCCAGGGATGAGAGAGAGTGTTTCCGCGGCCTCTCCTCCTTTCGATCCCGATGGTCATCTACAAAATTTTCGTTAATTGTAGGAAATGGATATTTTAACAGCCCACGCTGGTGCAAACAAAATAATATTTTGAAAATATAGTATAAAAGATAACTAACCAGATTTATCACCACCACGTTCTTTGTCCTTTCTCTTACGATCCTTATCCTTTCTATCTTTGCTTCGGCTTCGTGATCGCCTCCTCTTAGACTTGTCCTTGTCTCTACTTCTGCTTCGCGAGCGTGATCGTTTACTTCTCTTCTTATCATCTGAATGTTTCGAAGATTTTCGATCCCTGAACACAAAACAAGTGTAGGGTAATATTGATTTCAACAAACCAGAAAGATAACTGCATACAGATAACTTTCGACGCTGTTACTTACCTCGACGAATCTCGTTTACGTTCCGAATCTTTCTCTTTGCGATCCCGTGATTTTGACCTTCGCTTCCGATCCTTGTCTTTCTCTTTCTCCTTCTCTGAGCTTCTTCTCCGTTCGCGTGAACGTCGCCGACTGTCTCTTTCCTTTGACCCGGATCTGCTTTTTCGCTTTCGATCTCGATCACTATCTTTTCTACTTCTTCCTCGATCGCGTCCTCTGTCACGGTCCCTCTCGCTCTCTCGGTCTGCTCTCCGCTTTTCTCGCTCCCTTTCCAATTTCTCCCTGCAAAATCAATGTTGATGATTAAATTAAAAATTCAGAAATTGTTAGAGAAGAGCATAAAAACTATTGACACTTATTTACCTTTCTTCCTTTTGTCTAACGTCTTTGGCCTTTTTGACATCCTCCATAGTTTTACGCAGCATTGCAAAGCCAACGTGCTGCTTGCCCATGATGTGGTCATCAAGTCGATGCTGCGCCTCACCAATTATGAGATACGAACCACAAACTTCACATACTTGCATAGCTTTATCTGGATTCCATGGATGACTAACTTCGTTAG
This sequence comes from Alloscopus bannaensis, assembly GCA_027743745.1. Classification (NCBI taxonomy): domain Eukaryota; kingdom Metazoa; phylum Arthropoda; class Collembola; order Entomobryomorpha; family Entomobryidae; genus Alloscopus; species Alloscopus bannaensis. The sequence goes on along the minus strand of JAHZMW010001121.1, from coordinate 9,787 downwards.
ACCTATCGAAACCAATTATCACACTATCTTAGCCTACCTATGTCGTTATAATCGTTAAAATAAGTATGCATTTAATCAAAATTCAAAGGTACACACTTTAACTGCTCCCGTTCCTCTTTGAGTTGATCACATAATTTCAGGAGACCCTGGGCCTTCTCCACATCCCCCTCACAACCTGCAGCTTCCGCCTCAGAGAGTAGAGCATTGATCCTTTCCGTCAGCAGAGCAATCTTTTCAGCATTCTTGGAACCCGGCCCTGCATACGTTCCGCCATCAGGACCATTGGCCAGTGCTATTCTCATTTTGCCACGCTTAATTTTAGCCTCAATGTCGGAAATCATTTTTTCCGCGAACCTGATGAACTCTGCCTCGTAAATCGACTTCCTGTGAGAGTTAGCCTCGTCCTGGTACTTTTTCCGCAACTGGTCATCGTGAATCTTTGCACACGGGCCGAGGTCCGCCTTCGTGTTGACAAACAGCTCGTTCGGGCAGAAACACACGAGATAATGTGTACAAATCTGAAAGAATTCCAAAAAATCACATGTTACAAACACTTCTCTTCCAAGACTTGAAGCCAATAAACATTAGGATTTTTTGAAAACTTACATCCGGATCATCCCATTTCGGAGCACGAGGTTTCTCCGTAGGAAGTGCGTCTCGATCCCTGCCCATCAACTCGTCCAGAATATTTGACATGAAATTCTTGGCCATTTTGGACAAGTCTAAATGCACCGCGTAATATCATCCAAAGAATTCCTCCTGTCACAGTGTCACCTCCGACACTTTTTCACCCAGTTGACAGTCCACTCAAATGACAGACATGTCACCACTTTCTTTCACAAACTTCACTCTGAACCGGAAAGATCGACAACTCCAAATTACGTCACTAAAACCTCAATCAATTTTTATTTAATTTAATGCAAATTGACTCCGGAAAAAGGAACAAATTCGCAACTCACTGTTTGTAAATACTTTCCACTTTTGTGTTTACTTCATCCAAAAAAAAACTTCTAGACAAGTTTGAACTCCGCGCGCTCCCAGCCAGCCAATCATAGAGTGCTCTGGTATCGCAGAGTTTAGCAGCGCATTCAACCCTAAAGCCACGCTAGACAAGCGGTGAACAATGACAAATGACAACTTTTTTACTTGACATTTTCACTCCAACTAATTGTCACGTCTACTCTAACTAACTAACCATTAATTAATGTCGTTCCAGCATTTAATCACTCATCAAAATTTCCAATAATTTATTTCTTCAATTCCTCTCCAGTTTTCCAGCCTCATCAAAAATCTCATCACAGCTCCCCTTAATATTCATCCCACAGTCTCACATCGCCCCGCAACCTGTTAATTTCATTTCCCGCTGGCTCGTCGTCATCATCTGTAGTCGTGTGTATAAAAAAAGAAAGACTCCTGTGGGGTGCAGCAGAGAGGCATGCTCTAAATGACGTGAATCTAGAATGTAAAAGAAAATCAGCAGCATGGTTGTCGCTCTCCTTCTAATCTCCCATACACAATTTTAATCCTTTTTTGTTCTTTCGATGATACATCCGTTCCGGCGGTATCTCACTCCACAATACTTTATTCTGTCTTTACAAAAAGTGTGGAGAAAACCTTTTTGTCCATTTGGTAAGGCATTTTTATAGACTCTCCTTTCCACAAGTTCCAGAGTTTTTTTTTGCATAGGTATAAGTTCTGGAGAATATATGGATTATATCGTGATACATGGACGTGTATTGTGGAAACATGTAATTTGCAATCTCTTTCGTGCATTGTGTCCTTTTTGCAGAGTCAGGCGACTGGAGGAGACAATATAGAAGAATTCAGTGAATTCCCTGCTTTTTGGAGGTGAAGGACGTGGAATCACAAGTAATCAGAGGAGAACTTCGAAAGGACAGTAGAATTCGGATAAGGAGTCAAGGTAGGGCGAACGACGTTTGTTTATAGGTAGTTAAGCTAAAGAATATCTAAATGTGAGTAGTTTGTGATGTACGGCGTGTCTCTCTCGTGGTGTATAGGCTTTGACGTAGAGAATTAGTCATTCTCTGTCATTTGTGTGTGGTGTGCTCGGCAGATTGAGTGACATATTGATATTGGTTTCGGTGGTCGAGATTGATGGTTCTTTTAACTGATCTTTAGGCTAGTTTGTACCGAGAGGGACGGGATAATTGATACAGAGTAGGAGATCGATAATTTGACTTGATAAAGGTTGCGAAAGGCTCTAGAAAGAAACTTGGACAAATGTGTGAAGGTGGAGTGGTTTTCATGCTGTGATTTCTTTTGGTTTTAGGTGACAAGTGTCTCTTGAGTGAGTCTAATTTCAGGATAAATCGACGACATGGGCGAGGAAGCGGAGTTTGCCAATATCGTAGGCAAGATCTTGTCCACTGATAATAACGTCAGGTCGGAAGCGGAAGTAAGTGGGATCGTAATGATAATGTGTAATGGTCGTGTTAAGTGGGTGGAGATGTGTAATGAAAATGTATAATATGTTTGTAGTCACAATACGATGGCATTCCCGTGGACAGGAAGGTGTTTTTCCTCCTGGTTCTCATCAGGAATTCGGAGAACCCTGAAGATCTCCGGGCTCTGTGTGCCGTTCTTTTGAGGAGACTTCTAACCAGTCATTTCGATGTGGCTTGGAATGCTGTGAGTATTTTGAGACACGCTAGTTTAAGGATTTCGCAATATGTGTGTGCTTCGTTTGGAGGTTACTGATTAGAGAAAATGTGTTTTTATATAGCTCAACCCAGAATCAAAGGAACAAGTCAAGTCTGAAATAATCGCCCTGTTGGGTCGAGAAAATGAGAGTTTTACCATGCGAAAGAAGATTGTGGAGGTGGCTGCAGAGCTGGCTCGTAATTTAATAGATGACGACGGAAACAACACGTGGGTGGAGTTTGTCAACTATCTCTTTCAACTTGCGAATAGCGCGTCTGTTGTCTGGAAGGAAAATGCGCTCCTCGTTCTCTCACTGGTTCCTGGAATCTTTGGAAATCAGCAGGCAAACTACCTGGATGTGATAAAGCAAACCTTAGCTCACTCTTTTCAGCATGAAACACACTCTGTGAGATTTCACGCGGGGAAAGCATTTGCTTCCTTTATCACGGACCACGAGAAAGACGAAAGCGTGCTGAAACACTTTTCTGAATTGATGCCACACTACTTGAAAGTTATGGAGGAGTCTATTGACGAGGAAGAGGACGACACTCTTCTGAAAATGGCTATTGAAATTGTGGGCATTAGTCCGAAAACAATGAGACCTCACCTCGCAGAGTTTCTCCAACTTTGTCTGCGCATCGCTGGTGATCCACAGAGGCAAATTGACGATGAGTGGAGGCATTTGGTTTTGGAATGTGCGATATCTGCCGCTGAAAGCACTCCGGGGGCTGTCAAGAAAGTGGGAGCGGAATTACTGCCACATTTCGTGCGATTGGTGAGAATTGATTAAGAAAAATCGAATATGTTTTTATAAAAATGAAGTAAGAATGTCTCATACAAGAATGTACAACTTGCAGATGCTGCAAATGATGACAGATATTGAAGACGAGTTCGAGTGGGAAAAATCGGACGAGTCTGTTGATGAAGACTCGGACTCAAACTCTGCAGTTGGCGAATCTGACCTGGACAGGTTAGCCTGCGCTTTGGGTGGCAAGACCATGTTGCCTATTGTTATGAGCCAGGTATATGAAATGCTGCAACATCAGAATTGGGAGATGCGGTACGCAGGACTCATGGCTGTATCAGCAGTTGGTGAGGGATGTTCGAAGCAAATGGAGCCTTTAATGCCACAAATAGTAGATCCTATCTTGGGATTCTTGAAAGATCCAGTAAGCAGACAAACTGACAACGTTTTTGCCAATTCTTGGAGGTTCGGTTTAGAAGTTTTTAACATAATTTTGAATAAATTTTGTTTGTTTTTTGTTATAGTACCTCCCACGACGAGTATGTCGCAACATGAAGCTATAAAAGGTTGGAGTGCTGATTAGATTGACACAAAGCATGCTTTTTATAGGAGAGAGGTTTGCACCATATTTGCCCATGGTCATGACACCAGTTTTGAGAACGGCTTCAATCAAACCTGAGTTGGCTATGCTTGATCCTGAAGAAGTCAAGGTTAGAATTTAATGGAACCTATAATTCGATTTAACGTTCATTTTTATTGCATTTGGGATGATCTCTGAATGTGTTAATCTTTATCATATTCCAGGAAGTGGAAGGAGCCAACGATTGGGAGCTGATTTCTCTGGGAGATTCACAAAACGTTGGTTTACATACTGCCAGGCTGGAGGACAAGGCAATGGCATGCCAAATGTTAGTGTGTTATGCTCGAGTGATGAAAGGCCATTTCCGACCATACGTAAATGAGGTGAGCACCGATAATCTCTGCAACTGACGCCTATTTGATGCAATTTGTATAGTATTAAACGGCTTTTTTGTTTTATGTTGCATGTAGGTCGTGAAACTTGTGATGCCTCTCGTGAAATTTTATTTTCACGACGGGGTTCGATCTTCCTCCGCCGAAATCATCCCACATCTCCTCCGCTGTGTGGACGACAATCCACAAGACAAAGTGGCTTTGTGGAACATGCTGAAAACTGAACTTCTGATTGCAACCGAAGCTGAGCCAGAGTCAGACGTTAAATGTGATCAACTCTATGCAGTGGCGTCGTGTGTAGAGCTCCTCCCACCCGAAGCGCTTGATACTGAAACTATAGCCAAGATTACGACTGTGGTAGAGAAAGTGTTCCTTGAACATTTCGAGCGATCTGCGGAACGTGCCGAACAGAGAAAGGATGAAGACTATGATGAAGTGCTCGAACAGCAATTGTGGGACGAAATGGAGGAGGATAACTACGTGTTAACAAAGGCTGCGGACGTTCTGCATTCGTTGCTGAAAGTACACGGGGCCAACTATTTGCCGTACATGGCCCAAAACATTTTGCAGTTGGTGAACCGATTGATTGCACCAGAGAGATATTGGCAGGAGCGTCAATGGGGTTTGTGCATTTGGGATGATGTCGTGGAATTCACGGGACCTGCTAGCGCCAATTATCAGAACGAGTTTGTTCCACAGCTGTTGAACTACTTGGCGGATGCCAGTCCAGAAGTTAGGCAAGCTGCCAGTTACGGCTGTGGTGTGATGGCACAGTTTGGAAAAGAACCTTTCTCAGGTTTGTGAAATTTCGGGTATCAATAGACGAAAGTGTGTAATAACTAGTGGTGTGCGTGTAGTAATTGAAAATAATTCTCCCATAGTTGCCTGCAAGGAAGCGTTGCCTCGACTGGTGCAAATTGTGTCTGACCCTGAAGCCCGCGGCGAAACTAACATAACTGCAACGGAAAATGCAATTTCTGCTGTAGCAAAAATAATTAAATTTTGCCCATCCGCTGGAAATTCGGAGGAAGTGATACCTCTCTGGTGAATGATTGTTAATTTTTGAGTAATGAATGTGCTATGCAATGGTAGGACTATTTAACTCATTACGCATTAATTGTATTTGCAGGCTGTCTTGGCTTCCGATTTGGGAAGACAAGGACGAAATGGACTCCGTCTATGGGCTGTTATGTGACCTTGTAGAAACCAATAACCCACTCGTCTTAGGACCTCAAAACTCCAACTTGCCTCGGATTGTCCATATAATCGCGGAAACGTTTGTGCGGAAATCATTAAGCGACAATGCTGAGTGCAAACCGCGTTTGGTTAACATTGCGAGAATGGCGATGAATGACCCCAACTTAGTCCAGCACTGCAGCGGTGTACTAAGTCCAGAACTAATGGTTGGATTGCAGACTGCTCTGGCGTAGAATGGTGACGCGCCGCACATAGCACATCACTAAACGAACGCGTAAATATTTTAGAAATAATCAAACGCAAGAACATTCTGCAATTTTACAAGTATCGCCGAAAACCTATAAATTCGGATTAATTGTTAAACTTTTGTTTGTAAAACTAAGCTGTAGATGTTAGCGCGTTGTTGCTTGTTAAACTGAAGGATCAAACTGTACTATGCATACAAACTATTTTAGACAATTTCACTGCAACACGATCTGGAAACGGAAAGAGATGAGCGAAATGGTTTATACAATGTTGAAACGCGTAATTTATGGAGGAACTGAATGCGTTATAACGTTTTATACTTAACGGTCGACTTCAAGATTGTTGAAATTCTTTTACTAAACTTTTGTTTCAAGTAGCATAGGCAATTTGACCAACTTGTGTAGCTAGCTGATTAATTGGAATTTTAAGTTTGTATATATGTGAAGTAATGTGGTAGTTTATCTTAAATTGATAGATGCTGTAAATGCGAGAGCGAAATCTTTGTAAAGATGTGATCTTCGTGTTATGCGATGGAGATGTGGTTAGTTTACTGCATCGATAAGCCTCTGGGTGATTTTAAGTAGTTGCGTGTGTGGAGGTTGGCTCAAAATGTTTCGTTTCTTTCTCATAGTTTCTATTCTCAAAATCGTTTATTCGTAAAATCGTAAAGTTTAGGTACTCCTCCTAATCCTAGTGTTGAACAACGTGCGTCTCTAATAAACATCCAGTTTTATAAGTTTCATCGATAATAGTATGCATGAAAGTGACGATTTTCTCACAAGAATATTTACAAAAACCTGAAAAACATAGCAAAAATCCGGAATTTATGTATAGATAATTGCAAGCTTTCTTCCGCTGAGCGAGTTTCTATACACCTAACTACTAATGTTAATTATGGTATTGTTATATTATAATCTAAGAATATAATAAAGTATACCATGTAAAGTACTTTTATAGTTGTTTCCACTTTATTTCAGTCACTCTTTGATTTTGACACGATTGTAGCAACTTTCCAAAAATACCAAAAATCAGTGTTTACGCTTCCAGATCAAAACTGAGTCCAACCTTGTGACCACCAGCATCGAGCTTGTTCCCGTCAATTTGGGTGGACATTGTAATTGTCGCTGTCGGGCGAATCTTGACCTCAAACCCGAGACCAACTTGTAAGTCCGAGTCCAACTACATAAAAAATCATTTCTTAAATGACTTTCTCATTTTAAGGACTAATTAAAATCAATTTAAAACTCAATGAGAGGAGAAACGTACTTTTGCCTTCAAAGCGGTGCAGCAGTCCAAGACATACTTGACAACGCCCTGAAAACTACTGTATCCCTCCGGATCCGCCTTGTAGGTTGCGCTGATGCCAGCTTCCAGAGAAGGATTCACTTTGAACACCAATCCCGCCCAGAGTATGTCTGCATTGTCAAGCATCGTGTGGAAGCTCACAGGTCCCTTGACGTACGCCAAGGCCACGTTGTTCTTCTTGAGGGTTCCTTCATTCGTATCATACTGGACTTGATATCCGAGCGCAAAGTCATTGTATCCGCTGACCACGGACCCACCCACCAATGGATTATTCTCGCCACCCTCAACAAACCCATCGATGGTCCCCCTGTCGTGCCTGAATGCTGACTTCAGCTTTGCCGAGATGGTTGAGGTGTCAATACTGTACATCGCATCCAACCCGACATCAACCCCTGGGTAAACCTTGTCCTTGACGAGGATCTCTTGCGTCAGAATATTTCCAGTGGTCCATTTCGTGGTGCTCGTAAATCCGGGAAGAAATGGACAGGTGCACTTTGCCTGGAAATCACCGACCGCTTGCTGATTCTCCAAGTTGTGAGAGCCGGTGATCGTCGTCCCAATGAACTTGGTGACTTGATCCCGGAGATTGAGCTTCAAAGACCCTGTCTGGAAGCCTTTCGTGAAGAAGTCTCTGGTGGACTTGCCAAAGTCCGTGTAAGCCGGATAGTAAGACATTTTTGCTCAGATTACACAATTGTAATTTAGATTGTGCTGAAGAAGAGTTGCTGATTTTCACCGATGATTTAGCCTGATATGAATAACCTGGAAGTGCATGCAATCCATGCTTTTTGTGAAATTCATCGTAATCATTCCAGTGCCTTAGAAAAAGTCGGATGTATACGAGCATAATGTATGTAGACCTATGACAACCAGAGGATTCGCAAAGAGAGGCGAGCAACAAGGCTCAAACACGCCGATTTCCCATGCTTATCCATGGCCTTTTATAGCGTGCAGGTCCTGAGCTTACGCAAACCTATTTCTTGACCATCGCGCTAGGACCTTCCCAGAGTACTTACAGCTATTTCTTTGAATTTCCTAGTCCAATTTTTGAAAGGATACTTTTAGTCGAGTTTACCTAATACTTTTGCAACGCAATTACTGTTTTGTAATAGCAATTTTTATGGCAAGGCCAAGGCCATGCCAATTTTAACAAGGCCATGCCAATTTTAACAAGGAGCTTGTTACAACTGCATAATTTATTATCTCAACATTACACGGATGGATAACAAAACAGCTCCTTTTCCTCTTGTTATGTACCATCAAATTGTCTCAGCAAAGTTTCAATCTTCTCATAAACCAAAGCGCTGACATCCGACGCGTAGCAAAAGTCCAGATGTGTAAAGTGCTCATAAGGCACATAATGGAAGTCCACGAGATTTGGCAACCTTTTCGCCAGCGTTTTGGCGTCCTGAAAATGACCTCGACCTCATTTAATAAATTACTTGCACATACGCATTTTTCCTTCACTTTTACACACCATGATCATGTTCTCTGATTACAACCTCTCACCTCTTTATGCGCCAAGAAATCGTTGGGTCCAACAATCAGCGCTATTGGGGCTCTGACATTTGTCAAATTATAGTCTGGAGGTTTCTCTCTCCCATAAGTCATAAGGTTCTTTGCTCGGCCATAATCAAACTCACAGAAGCGACCAGTTCCCATCAACTGGAGCTCATGAATGAACGCCTTCATTGGGGATGGACTCGGGCTGACTTTGGTGACTACGTGGAGTCGTTCCTTCAAAAAACAAGTTTACACTTGTGTACTAACACTTAAATTTAGTTGATTTTGAGAAGTTGTTCTTCACAATGATTGCATGACCCTTCCGTGACAAAATTTATTGCCACAAGCTTGTTGCCTGATTGGAGTCAGAGGCTCGTGCGCTATGCATGCAAACGATGTAATTATAGTGATTATCATGTTATCACCTTTGTGATTATTCCTTGGTCGTGACCAAAGCCAACTTGTACAACACTGATGCAAATCCCAAACACGTCCACTTTCGGGTGGCAAATGATGGGGAGGATCTTGTGGAGGAGCTTTGCTAAAAAATGGGGCAAAACGGGCATCTCGCCGACAACGTTTGTGAATTGCTGGAATTTTTAACAATTCTGCAATTTAGTAGCAAATTAATAAGTTTATGGAGAAATTTTATCTTACCTGTAAAAACCACGAGAATGGAGCAAACAGCTTCACCCACCCCAAGAAAAAGTGGTCCTGGAAGGTGCTCGGTCCCATTGCAATCCCCACCCCGATTTTATCACTGTACTCTGGCCGTTTAGAGAGTCCAGCGAAAAACAGAGTGGTCCCCATCGAAAATCCTATGAAATGCGTTTTCGGTCTTCCAGAAGTTCCAGTGACATAATCCAGCATCGCCGGCAAGTCGTACATGCCCATTTCATGGAAACTGTAATTCCAGTAACTACTCCTCGACAAATCCGGATTCGAGTGACGCCTTGAGTACTCATTTCCTCTCTGGTTCCCTAGCCACACGTCGTAGCCCTTTTCAGCCAAGAAAAAGCCTAGGGACTCTGTGTCCGGTGTGTTGAGCAGCCAGTCCGCAGACGACTGGAAGTTTCCGTGTTGGATGATCACGGGGTACTTTGACTCGTCCCTTTTGGACGAAAAATTCTTCCCTGTGGGAATTCTATGCATTTCGAG